>JAFEMH010000143.1:0-35000 GCA_022495995.1 Adenophora triphylla var. japonica | reverse complement strand
GGATGAAGATAACAAATTGCAAGAGGGAGGTGGAGAATTGATGGAAAAAGAAATCAATTTTCATTATCGTGGGTCTCTCTATTTATAGCTCCACTAACTCTCCCATGAATACCCAATTAATCTTAGGATTAATATGAGACTCATTACTTTCTATTCAAGAAGTTTAATATCAAACTTTGTAACCCCAAATTCCAAAGTAATGATCCATTTTAATCCCTCAATTAATCTAGGAATTATGGGACATCAAAAGTGGTGTTAACTTCTAAAAGTTACACTTTAACCCACTTACTTTGAGCTATCATATCTTTCTCATCCAATACCAAATTGGACATCTAGATATTTCATTTTCATGTTCTCGCAACGTGGAACATGAACCCACAATAATCTTTGTCGAACGACAAACGATTCATGTATGGAAAACACACAATTTCCTTCACATATAACAAATTTTTCCAACAATCCCCCACATGAAGGAAATTAATGACGAGTTTGGTGATAGAATCCGACAGACGAAAACTTGTATACGATAGGTGTGGCAATGCCCATTGAAACTTCGCTCGTACAAGCATATTTACTCTACTCGCAAGTCGGTAGACGCGATGTCCTTGAACCGTTATGCTTTTTGTGTAGCCGATCATATACTTGACACAAGTAACGTCCTAACATAGTTCAATTCTCATAGCTATGTTCATTCATGGCCCTAAACATTTTGCCTGGCTCTGTGAGAGGGTCTAAGAATTGAGCCTCACACAATTCTCCTCGAAGCGGCCCCACTTCTCTCTCACATAGGTTATTTCTTAAAGGTAACCTGTATTACCCCGCTCGAATTTTTGACGCGTAAGAATCATTAAAAGCCATAAGCTTATCCTTGTCCTTTCGAGATATCACTAACAGGAATGGACTTGGGGTTGGTTCCTCCACAGTGACGCTGCAAGTCTTTTAACAGTTAGGTTGTCCCATTGAATCTAGTTCTTGGGATCTCCAGCCATCTAGATTGGGTTTTCCGCTGTGTTTAACTTTTAAGAGGCTTACGTCTCATTCCCCTCATCGAACTTTCAACTAACTCTATATATTACCCTTTGGTTAACGGATCTGTTTATCATTTGACTTCACATTGTCAAATTAGTTGAGAGTAGTTATTTAATGGTATTATGTCTTAAACATAAATGTCTAGACTACCATTACACACATTGCTATATGTCATGTCAATCATAAATTGACTTTAGCAATATACCATCTTGCTAACACAAACTTTATCCATTTGATACTTGTTAACTCAAATTCATTTAAATTCCAGCTATTCCATATTGACCATTTCAAAAATTTCAAGAATATCCACCTAATGACTTGTTTAACAACAAGTCTATTAGTTTTCCTTGAATTTGAATCAACAGATCAAATTGACTAGAATTTTCCTTAGTTAACATATCATTTTTGGATTTAATTAACAAAGTGACGTAGTCACTCTTGTTTAAATCCACACAATCAAACCTTTGATGTCATTATCTTTGTACTTGTCTCAAGTCATACAATGACTTTACAAACTAGCACATTTTCTTCTAGGTTCCATTTCTTGAACCGTTTCAACACTTTGATCTATTTCATTCAAAGTATCATATATTCACTTCCAATAATTTGACATCAATACTTGATTTCCATTGATTTTATTTTCTTTTGATTTTTATATATATTCAAACTTATTGAATCATATATAACAAACCAATATCCACAATTGTTATGAACATAACTCTTGAAACATAATCCACCATTTAGTAACCAAATTCAATTTCTTTAGTAATTGGACTTGCTACTTTGCGAAACACTCCACATTAACAAGTGTACGTAAGCCTACGTTTGCATATTTCATATGGATATCTCATTGTTTTCTTGGAAAAACCTCTCCAAAAGGTAATTATTTTCCAAAGTATACCCATCCCCCACATTTTCGGAGTAGTCCCAAAATTAGCAATAATGCCAATTTTCATTATTAACACCATTTGGTCATGATGTACATTGTGAACACTTTGTTTCATTGCTCATGTACAACAAATCCCTCGGGTTGTTCTATGTAAATTTTCTCTTCTAAATCGACATTTAAAAAGGTTATTTACATCCATTTGATGTATTTCAAATTCTGCTATGCAGCAATTGCAAATATAACTCTTTATTCTCGTGATGAGAGAATAAGTATAAAAGTAATCAAGGTCTTCATTTTTCTTGTAATACTCAATTACAAGTCTAGCCTTGTACTCATTGATTGTTCCATCGATCTTCATTTCCTTTTTGAAAATTCACTTATATCACTACAACAAAAGCAGGCTTTAACAACGTTTCAATAAAAACGTTGTCGAATGTAGGTTTAGACTACGTTTTAAAATAAAACGTTGTAAAATAGAAAATAAGACAACGTTTATGAAAAAATCGTTGTAAGAGATAGTGATGACAACGTTTATTACAAAACGTTGCAGGTAACAACAACGTTTATTGTAAGAACGTTGTGATATATAAATGTTTTGACACCGTTTGAAGCTAAACGTTGTAGTAAGGTTTAAAACAACGTTTTACATAAACGTTGTAAAAAAAACTAAAGACAACGTTTTATAAAACGTTGTGGTAATGTTTTGACAACGTTTAAAAGATGTTGTTAAAAACAATATATATAAATATTTTCAAACATAAAAAAATCTATATTTTCTAACTTTTTTATATAACTTTTTGAAAGAAACATCAATGCTAAAAAATGTCCAAAATATTTATGTCTATTCATAAAAAATAAAAAAACTATACATTTATAAATAAAAATTAAAGGATTTCACCTGTCCCTGATTTTTTATTATACTTTCATTTGTTTAATTTTTTTTTTTTTACTTTTTTTATATAACTTTTTGAAAGAAACTTCAATACTAAAAAATGTCCAAAATATTTATTTCTATTCATAAAAAATAAAAAACTATACATTTATAAAGAAAAATTAAAGGATTTCACCTGTTCCTGATTTCTTTATTATACTTTCATTTGTTTAATTTTTTTCTAACTTTTTTATATAACTTTTTAAAAGAAACTTCAATACTAAAAAATGTCCAAAATATTTATGTCTATTCATAAAAAATAAAAAAAATTATACATTTATAAATAAAAATTAATGAATTTCACCCGTCCCTGATTTCTTTATTATACTTTCATTTGTTTTTAGTTTCTTCCTAACTTTCTTATATAACTTTTTTAAAGAAAATTCAATATTAAAAAATGTCCAAAATATTTATGTCTATTCATAAAAAATAAAAAAACTATATATTTATAAATAAAAATTAAAGGATTTCATCTGTCCCTGATTTCTTTATTATACTTTCAATTGTTTAATTTTTTTCTAACTTTTTTTTATATAAATTTTTGAAAGAAACTTCAATACTAAAAAATGTCCAAAATATTTATGTTTATTCATGAAAAATAAAAAAAATTATACATTTATAAATAAAAATTAAAGAATTTCACCCGTCCCTGATTTCTTTATTATACTTTCATTTGTTTTTAGTTTCTTCCTAACTTTTTTATATAACTTTTTTAAAGAAAATTCAATATTAAAAAATGTCCAAAATATTTATGTTTATTCATGAAAAATAAAAAAAATTATACATTTATAAATAAAAATTAAAGAATTTCACCCGTCCCTGATTTCTTTATTATACTTTCATTTGTTTAGTTTTTTCTAACTTTTTATATAACTTTTTGAAAGAAACTTCAACACTAAAAAATTTCCAAAATATTTATGTATATTCATAAAAAATAAAAAAAATATGCATTTATAAATAAAAATTAAAATATTTCACCTGTCCCTGCTTTCTTTATTATATTTTTATTTGTTTATAGGGTATTGGAATATATTGATGCGTATTATATTTAATTATTAATATTATTATACTTGATATCATGTGCTATTACTAGTCATTATTAGTATTATTACTAATTACATATGATAATATAATAAAGAAATTGGGGTTTAGGGGTAAAAAATAGTTTTCTTTAGTTATACAATGTAGGGTTTAGGGTACAGGATATGGTTATAAGATATACGATTTAGAGTTTAGGGGTTGAAAATTATTAATAAGTATAATCTTTTTATTTTTTTAATATAAAAAAGTATTTGGGACTTTTTTTTGTACTGAAGATTTTTTTAAAAAAAAACAATTAGCTTTTTAAAAACAGATTTTAACATTTTTTTGAAGAAAACAGTTAGCTTTTTAACATATATACCCTATACCATACTCCCTCCGTCCCATACCTACGTGCACACTTTCCATTTTGGGCGTCCCAAACCTACGTGCACATTTCCTAAAATGGAAAGGAATCTTTACTATTCCCTCCACTCATTCTCTCTCCTACATTATTTTAATACTCACAACACCATTATAATTTACTATTCCCTTCACTCATTCTCTCTCCTATTTTATTTCACACTCACAACACTTTCAATATAATACTCTCTCCTTAATTTACGTGAAAAGTCAAACCGAGCACATAGGTCGGGACGGAGGGAGTATATATTATGGTATATGGCATAATATATATGGTATAATATATAGGGTATTGGGTATATATACCCTATACCTTATATATTATAACTTATGTCATATATACTATACCCTCTACTCACATATATGGTATAGGGTATACCATATACCCTATATATTGTACCATATGCACTATACCATATATTATACCATATACTCAGGTATATAATTACATAAAAGGTTATATCCTATCTATATTATAAATGACAACTGTCCAACTCAGCAATGAACAGTATAATGAATAGTGCCAAATTTTTTTTCCCATTTTGCCCTCACTAAGTTGTCCATTTCCCATTTTGCCCTTTTTTTTTAAATAAAAAAAATACCACGTGTCCTCGGACACGGACTTTTACTAGTATATCATATATACCATACCCTATATATTATACTCTATACCATATATGTGAGTAAAGGGTATTTTTATTTTAATTTTTTAGTAGAAATAAATTTTTTAGACTTAAAAATTAACAAAGAAAAAACCGTAAGTTGTCGTCTTGAATTTGCTTGAATTCGAGCCGTGTTAGACTTCGCCCCCTCACTACGAGTGCTCGAGGTCTTCAATAGACGTTAGTCTCCCAGGATAGAACGGATGAACCGAAACAATTTTGCACTTAAGTTTTCCGGCGAATTTCCGTATGCTTGGACAAAATCACCATGGATATTTCTCTAGGAGGCCAAAGAACGAAGATAAAAAATTGCAAGAGGGAGGTGGAGAATTTATGGAAAAAGAAATCAATTTTTATTATTGTGGGTCTCTCTACTTATAGCTCAACTGACTCTCCCATGAATACCCAATTAATCTTAGTATTAATATGAGACTCATTACTTTCTATTCAAGAAGTTTAATATCCAACTTTGTAACCCCAAATTCCAAAGTAATGATCCATTTTAATCCCTCAATTAATCTAGGAATTATGGGACATCAATAGTGATGTTAACTTCTAAAAGTTACACTTTAATCCACTTACTTTGAGCTATCATATCTTTCTCATCCAATAACGAATTGGACATCTAGATATTTCATTTTCATGTTCTCACAACGTGGAACATGAACCCACAATAATCTTTGTCAAACGACAAACGATTCATGTAAGAAAAATACACAATTTCCTTCACATATAACGAATTTTTCCAACATGCATTAGTGTATTTTAATGATTAGAGTCTGTGTGTATATATTTGTACTCAGTATAGAATGAAACACAAGGAAAAATTATCCACTTCTTTCTTCCTTCTTTATGCTTCTGCTCCTGTGCTCTTACACTACCAGAAACTGGTGCTTTAACGACGGAATCAACAGCGACGGAAGCATTCCGTCGCTATTTATCGACGAAAATTATGCTATAGCGACGGAATTATTTTGGCGTCAAATTTACCGACGGAATTCAATTCCGTCGCTAAAACGAATATTCTTCGAATATTCGTTTTTTTACCGCCAGTAAATTAGCGTCAACTTTACCGACGAAATATTCCGTCGCTAGTTCTTTCTCAGCGACGGAATTATTCCGTCGGTGAAAAGATATTTTTTTTATAAGCGACGGAATTATTCAGTCGGTGATTATAATATTTAATTTTTAATTATTTTTAATTAATCAGCGACGGAATAATTCCGTCGGTAAAAATTAAATATTTTTTATTTTTTTTAATAAACCAGTGACGAAATATTTCCGTCGGTGATAAATTAATTTTTTTAATTTATCAGCGACGGAATTATTCCGTCGGTGATTTTAATATTTAATTTTTAATATTTTTAAATTAATCAGCGACGAAATATTTCGTCATTGATGAGGCCCCGATTCATTTAAGTGGTGACACGATCTATGAGAAGATTGACCATGATGAGGCCCCGATTCGTTTAAGTGGTGACACGGTCTATTAGAAGGTATCTAGATTGCCCGATCCTCGGTGGGGGAAAAATTTTTTGAAGACCAAAATACAAGGGTTTGGGACTTCCCATAACTGGACCAAGAGGAGTATATTTTGGGAGCTGCCATACTGGAAAACAAATCTCATTCGACATAACCTTGACGCGATGCACATTGAGAAGAATGTATTCGATAATGTTTTTAACACATTGATGGATTTCAAGGCAATAACTAAAGACAACGAAAACGCTCTATGGATCTTAAGGAAATCTGTAAGCGGCCGGCCTTAGACTTGGTACACGTCAATGGTAAACCAGTTAGACCGATGGCTCAATACGTGCTTACAAAGGAAAACAAACTCCTCCTCCTGAAAATGGCTCAAGGATTTAAAGCTTCCAGATGGTTACGCGTCAAACATTGGTAACTGTGTCAATGTAGAGGAGGGGAAAGTGCAGGGTTTGAAGAGTCACGATTGCCATGTTTTGCTGGATAGACTACTTCCGATTGCTCTCAAGGGTCTCTTGCCTGACAATATCTGGGAGGCGTTAACAGAGTTAAGTGAGTTTTTTTCGAGCGTTAACATCGACCACACTGCGTGTTGATCACATGAAAAAGCTTGAGTAGAGCATCGTAGTGACTTTATGCAAACTTGAGAAGATATTTCCTCCTTCATTCTTTGATTCTATGGAGCATTTACCGATCCACTTGGCATACGAAGCTAGAGTCGGTGGTCCAGTGCAATACAGATGGATGTATCCATTTGAGAGGTAATTGAATTTATTCTATTTCTAAATAATTTGAGCGTTAACAATAAACCTTCTTTAACATTATTTATGTTTTAATCTACGAATGACTTTTAGGTATCTAGGCCAATTGAAAAGGAAGATGAGCAATAGGGCCATGGTCGAGGCCTCAATTTCAGATGCTGTTATTATAGATGAGATTGTTGCCTTTTTCGGAACATATTTTCCTCCTGATGTTGATACGAGATTGACTAGGGTAGGCCGCAATTATGATGGTGGTTGTCCGTCTAAGGGAAAAATCTCTGTATTTTCATCCCCTAGTCGGTTCCTCGGCAAACGAATTGGTACGCGTATGTTAACCGCTAAAGAGTTTGCCGCGGTCTCACTCTATGTTCTTCTTAACTGTGACGAGGCTGGGGTATATATCAAGTAAGTCATTGATGTTATGTTTACGCCTCATCGATTAAATTATGTATGTTTAATTACCTGCATATGAAATGCCTTGTTTAACCCTATTGCAGAATGTTTGAAGATTTAACTCAGGATTTATCTCCAGAACTCATCGCAACTAGGACAGACAGAGAATTTCCAAACTGGCTAAGGAAATATGTAAATATTTCGTTTCATTCAAATTTAATCTATACACTTTTTTAAAGATTCAATCTTAAAATTGTATTAAATTGGTTACATATTGTCTTATAGATAGCTGAACATCCGGGTGATGCCAAAGCTGCGAGGTTAAGACATTTAGCAGCAACTCCGTACTTGAACGTTAATTTATACAACAGTTATTTCATGAATGGCTATGTGTTTCATACCAAATCTTACGGGGGCTCTAAATTAACGTGGAATAGCGGTGTGAAGCTTAAAGGAAACCTTGATTATTATGGCGTCCTGAAAGAAGTAGTCGAGGTGGAGTATTTGGGTGGAAACAATGTTATCTTGTTCAATTGTGATTGGCGAGATGCTGTGCGAGGTGTTAAGAAGCACGCCATATTTGATCTCGTCGATGTAAAGGACTCGTCCAGACATAATGGTGACAAAGTCTTCATCTTAGCATCTCAAGCACAACAGGTATACATGACTCCCTACCCTCGTCCGCGACCCGACGGATGGTGGGCTGTCTGGATGACCAAGGCTAGGAGCATGATTGACAACCTAACCTCGTCGACAACTATAGAGTCGTCATTAGAAACACCCTATCAAGATGATGAAATGCCAGTGCCACCTAACGTTTCATCAGCTAATCATCCATTAGATGATGTCACTCATATTCCTCAAAATGTTGATGAACCCGAGGAGGATTTTTTACCAATGAATTTGCCACCTCCTCCACCTCGTTCAGGTCATCTCGCGCACATTGATATTGATGAATCAGAGGAAGAGGAAGAGGACGTCGAACCAGAGTTTGATTCATCAGAGTCCGAAGACAAAGATGAAGAACTCGAGTTTTGTAGTAATTCAGAGTCCAGTGATGATGATGGGGACGAAGATTAATAATAGTTTAAAGTTTTATATGTATTGTGAATGCTTTAGCTTATTAGAACTTTAAAGTTTTATATGTATTGTGAATGCTTTATATTATTAATAGTTTAAAGTTTTATATGTATTGTGAATGCTTTAGATTATTAAAACTTTAAAGTTTTATATGTATTGTGAATGCTTTATATTATTAATAGTTTAAAGTTTTATATGTATTGTGAATGATTTAGATTATTAGAACTTTAAAGTTTTATATGTATTGTGAATACTTTATATTATTAATAGTTTAAAGTTTTATATGTATTGTGAATGCTTTAGATTATTAGAACTTTAAAGTTTTATATGTATTGTGAATATATTATTTCCTATTGTTAAAGTTGTATATTTTAATATTTTTAGTGTATTTAGATATGAGTTCTAGTAGAGCGGGCAAGAAGACACGCCCCGTTTACACGTCTATTACTGGAACGCAACCGTCCCGATCCAGTACAGGTGCCGGCGGTACTTCTGATGTCGACCCTACACTTTCTAGTACCAGCTCCACCTCTGGGCCCAGTACTCCTACTCACATCGATTACGAGGGGAGGACGTTTCTGATGGTATCGCCACTTTATGACCAGTAAGTAACTCTTCATTAATTTGATATAAGTTGGTTCCTTTTTGTTTTATATATAATTCATTATTTAAGTTAAAATATTATTGTATAAATATACTTGGCAGGTTTGTAGGTGGATACCCTACCCCAGGGCCAATGATCGGGCAGTATTGGCAGTCTCTGGTCATGGCAGAGTTTTGACCCAACTGGAAATCATTGCCACCGAGGGAGAAGGAGAGTGCTTGGGAGGAGTTTAAGGTAATGTGTTAATGGTTTTTATTTAAAACTTAAATGTTAGTTTGTTATTAAAATGTTATAATTAATAATGATTGTACTCTTTTAGTTTTGTAATGTTATCATTATATGTTGTAGGGGAAATTTACATGGGCGCCGGATATCGACGAGGCGACGGCTAGATATGTTTTCGATAAACAGTGTTCGAAGTTATTTCGGGATCATATTGGTAACATATTTATCTATCCTTAATTAGTTTAATTAACAATGATTATACTCTTTTAATTTTATAATGTTATCATTATATGTTTACGAGATATTCATATTTTTATAGATAACACGAAGTCTAAATTTTATATTAAGCGGCTCGAGGCGAAATTACAGCCCTTGACACCTCCTTGGATGACCGAGGAGGTGTTTCTTCGCTTTTGCGAATATTGGACGTCGGATGCGGCGAAAGCTATGGTCGAACATGCTAAGGCAAATAGAGCAGGCTCCTCGGGGTCGGCGACAAAGCATACGATGGGGACGATACCAGTCGGCGAGCATCACTACCGTATGGTATGTATGTTAGTTTAAATGTAGTAGTGTATGCATGCTTTAAATAGGTTTATGTACGTATGTTAGCTGGGAGCCATGTTGATGCTATGAAATCAATGGTTTTAGTGTAAATGTAGTGTATGCATGCTTTTAAATCAGTTTAAATGTTGCATTTATACAATTTCAAAATAATAATCTCGCTTATTTTATTTTTAGGAAAGGGAACATGGCTCGGGTGTCAGTTTTTTGGATGTTTTCGTTAGCACCCATGTTCGGACTCCTACAGCGCCCGATCAACCTCCGCAATGGGTTGACGATCGCTCTGCTAATGCCTTTGTAAGTAAACTATCATTAAATGACTTGATTTTGAATATGTAAATTTATTTATGTACATTACATTGTAAATATGATTATAATTGTTTGTTTTATTTTGACAGAGTACATATCAAGTCGCCGTTGTTCCCGAAGGTACGCCTCCCAGCTAGCCCGTTCCCTTCGTTCTTGATGTTTGGCGCTCGGTCACCTCTGAGGGACATCCAAAGAGAGGTGAGCAAGTGTTAGGGATGGGGGATTACGGGCGGCAATGCCCATCGACGTCGACCAGCCGTCGGCCATATGGTTTCACGCCCGATACTCGGAATGATCCGAGGATCGACACTCTGAAGGCTCAGCTGGCTGAGGAGAGACGATTGGCTGCAGAGGCTAGGGCAAAGCTTTCGGACGCTTTGGAGGCTCAGGCGCAGATGCGGGAGGAGAATGATCGGCGTCAGGCGCAGATGCAGGAGGAGAATGATCGGCGTCAGGCGGAGACCGATAGAAAATTTGCGATGTTGATGGCCCATGTAGAGAGTCTGCAACAACAGGGTAATTTTCAGCCTCCCCTCGATTCCACCCGAGCTGATTACATACTATTTTAGACTTGTTTGTAATAACATTTGTCATATTTGATACCCGCGGGTGCCCCGACCCCCTCCTCCCCCCTCCCCCCTCCCGATTTGGTACGTTCATTTTGGTTTTTAGTTTGGTACTCTGATTGGTACTATTTTATACTTGTTTGTAAACATTTGTGATATTTGGTATCCGCGAGAGCCCCGGCCACCCCTCCCCCCTCTCCCCCTCCCCCCCTCTCCCCACCCTCCCCCTCCCGATTTGGTACGGTGATATTTTGTTTTTAGTTTGGTACGCTGATATTTGATTTTTAGTTTTATAGTTTTAGTTTTATTGAATTGTTATATCAGGTAAAAAAAAATTGGTTAATTGATATTTTAAATTATTTTTTTTTAATTTATTTCATTATCAGCGAAGGAAATTTTCGTCGCTGAAATTAATTTATTTTAATTAATTTTTATTCCAGCGACGGAAATTTCCGCCGCTATATCAATTAATTTTAATTTTAATTTAATTTAATTAAAATTATGTTAGAAGCAAAACATGTGCTCTTTGAAGCAAAACAAGGAGCAATCCTTTGAAAGCCTGGTGGAAGCTGACATGAATGAAACTGCTAGGATATTTGTTTGGTGTCATTTGATCAGTTCATAAAATCAATCTTCATATGGTTGTATTCTGTTAATACAAATCGAGAAAATGAGAATTACCATGAAAATAAAATTCACAATCTTCAACGTTTAATTAGGTGCGTGATGACCAGAAATATGGGATTTTCGCTATGCGTAGGATGATTTAAGGCCGAAATCTTCACTAAAAAGTAGCTTAGATCACGGTTTGGATTGAAATCGCAACCATAAACGCCGATTCATTAGTTTAAGAGATGGAACCCGGAAGAAACACTCACATCAATTGCACTTAATTATCATTCACATATTACACCGTAATTTCTCTTTCTTTCTTCCTTTGTTTTTTGCTAATACTTTAAACAAAGATCTGAAATAGAAACATAACACTTTCATATTTTTAACAACTGAGAGAAAATAAAAAATAGACACAAACTTAATAAGAAGGTATTATTCTCACGTTCAATTCCTTTTCTGCAAAAGCCACAAGATTCTGAAATTCATCCTCATCGACATATCCATTGCCACTGTCATCAGCAGACTTGACCGCAGATCTTGCCTTCCATCTGGAGAACCAACCTCCATTAGCACGAATAGCCTTCCGAAGGTCATCTCTGCTTATGCGGCCATCTTTATCGGCGTCCATTCTCTTCAACCATTTCTTGAACTGCTCGATTGTCATCTCCATTTTCCCATCTCTAGAGGGGAGACTACGGGTTGCATATTTGTTCTTAATCTTAAATGTCATTTTATTTATCTATAAAGGGAGGATGGACAATGTGGGCTGTGGAGTTTTTATTTTGTGAATGTATCGCTAATTTAATTCCATATTTATACTACTAATATACTAGTTTTGTATTGAAGGGTCATCTCACATTTTGGCCTCATGTAATGGTTTCAGCTAACAAGTTATTATTTTTATCATAAACTAGTACATCACCCGTGTGTTAAACACACGGGAAGAACACTTTTTAAAATTTACGTTAAACAACATAAAAAATTCAATTTTTTTATTAACATAAAAGTGAAACAGTAATGATCTTAATTAAAGATGATACTTTACTTGTAGAATTTTAAAACTTGAAATAGCGCTAAATATTGGTTTGGTACTTGTACAATCTTAAACCTAACTAAATAAGTATGGTTTTTCTAGGATTGTAGATTCTTTGTATATCCGTCAACCCATAAAAGTAATAAAAAATTGTGAGACCTGCATTAAGTGAACTAAATAAAATACTCCAATCAATAGCAAAACAGAGCACTCCTAATGAGATATAACCTTGGGAAAAAATTGTGTTAATCAATGTGAAAAACAATTACTCATACTTGAAGGAAACACATAAAGCGAATAAATCTTGCAACAAAAAACCGGATGTCATGAATATTGATTACCCCATTCAAAAGTTTTTTACAACTAAAATTAAAAAAGGCAAAAAATGAAATTGTTTTCAGTCAAACATACCCAAATAAAAGTTTTTACAACCAAAATAAAGAAGTTGTTCAAATTACTATTTTGTCAAATCTATGACACTTGTGTCAATCTTCTTTGGTTTTATCCATCGATTCCATTCGAGCCTCTTAGACCTTCTAACTCTTGGACGCTGAAGTGGACTGCCTTGTGCTTCATCTTCAACAACAGCTTCATTCACAACCTAACAAAGACACAACATTAGTACATAAATATTAAAAGAACTAAAAATAACATATAGTGCAAACTAAGTCTCTTTATAACCTCATTTTCAGCCAAAAGTGTATTTGCCTCTGCCTCATTTAAAGCATGGGACAAATCTTTCAATAACATATCACAATCATTAATCAAAAATTCACATTCAGGAATTCTTTGGAACAATTTGTTTAGCCAAATGACATCCTCGCTTATTATGACCACTTTTATTGCACAAACTACATTTTTTGGTTCTTGTCCCTTGCGTTCCTTCCACTTCAAACTGCAAACAAAAATTAAAAAAAAATTATAAATTACAACACAATTAAAATACCAATACATTATAACATTATAAGATAAATTAAAATAGTTTACCTCAATACCATCTTGTTCTTTACTCAATGGACAACCCCTTTTGTTATGTCCACTTTTGTTGCACAAACTATATTTTTTGGTTCTTCTCCGATGTGATCCTTTCACTTCAACCTGCAACAAAAAATAAAAAAAATACTAAATAAGAACACAGTTAACATACCAACAAATTATATCATTATTCCATAAAATAAAATTGTTTACATCAACAATATCTTGTTCTTTACGCACTGGACATGTCCTTTTGTTATGTCCACTTCTCTTGCAGAATCTACATATATATGACCTGGTATCATGTGAGGCTTCCCCTTGAACCTTCAACAAAAAATAAAAATAAATATAAGTATAATGTGCTAATGATGTACGGCATCAAGGAATAATTGAAATGGTTATTGATGGGCTGCACAAATATTGCACCATCAACACCTGCAACACACTGCTTCTTTCAATACTAATGATAGTGTAAAGGAGGCGAGTGTTTCCGGTCCTATGCCTTACTAAAATGGGAACTCCTTGATTGGTAGATTAAACTTCTTGTACGGAACAAACTAATGAATAAATGAGCGGTAAGCAAAATTAAAAACCAATACGGTTCGGCCAACAATTACCACCAATGATTGTTATAAACGTAAGTTGGTTAAACACTTGTGAATCATGACAAATATTAAAGCTATTAGAAGTAAGAATCTATCACAACCACATGAAATCTTCTCGGTAGCATTCCTTTTCAATTGGACCTTTGTTCCAACAATTATAATAGAAGCCACTATGAAACAAATGAATACAACAGGTAACAATACATACAAAATTTAATATTGAAGATTCGGTCTTTAGTGATGTTGCAAACCTGATTTTGTAATTCCATCGGTAATTGAACCTGGACTTTAGTTAACCAATACTTCTTCTAAACGAGAGAGCTAAGATCTGCAAAAAAAAAAGCAATAACAATTCCTAAGAAAGAAAAAATCAATTGTATTTGTTATATGAGCTATGGTAGAGGAGTATTTCATATGCGGCTAAGTAAGAAATTGTCTATCATTACAAAAAAAGCCGATTAACATCTCTTAAGAATAAATATTTCCGTTAAGAGATTTTTAAGCTGTGCTGTGTGGTATCAAAGAAGGATCATTGTCATCATATTTAAGTGTAAGTATCATTTCAAAAGGGACATAATGAAATGTCTTATATAACATACAAAACCAAGCAATCTGAAGTATAAACAAAGCAATTCATGAGAAGAAAACTCTAAAAAACAACAATCTTCATGGATTGAAAGCAGCTTCTAGTATCATATACCAAACAAAATCTCTGAAATTCATTTGAAAACCACAAATTAGAATAACAAACCTAGAGAAGCAGGTGTTCTAGTATCCTATAGCTACCAACCGAACAAATGAAATGACAAAATCGGATGAACAAATAAAAATATCACAAAGTTCCAATGCGGATGATTGAAATAGAGGAAAGGGTGATTCAATTGGATATGCAAATCGTAGAGACTAATGGTTAGGGTTTACATAAAATTGACTTTGTATTATTGATTTTAGTATACAAAATATGCATTACATTGTTTTAGCACCCCAGTTACTTGAGTTAAGCAAAACTACCTCCAAAGGGATTTTTATTGTCCAAATAGATAAGAACATATCAAAGAGATGAAATAGAAAATAAAAGGAAATATGAAGAAATTAGTAGAGGAAATTGCGTTTACCTGGACGTTGGGAAAGAAAGAGGGGGCGGCGACCGTGAATGGGGGAGGTGAGCCGAAGGTAGGTGAGGTTTTGGGGAAGAAAGGGTTTTGGTGCAATTTGTTAATTGCTGATGACGGAAGGGAGTAATGAGAAACAGAGAAGAAGAAGATTAGCGGTCAGAATAATAAACCCCTTAGCTTATCGAGGAAGCTAGGCCATCCAAAAAAAAAAAATCTTTATTGACATGAAAGTGAAATACATTATTTATGATCTAACTTAAAGAAATAAATACTTTTTTAAAATAACAAACATCTATGAATATTACAAATTTTGGAAAATTTCCTTATAAACAACATTTGTAGTTTCATTGGTGAGTTTTCCTTCATCATCGCACATTAATATCTTCAATCCATGGCGATTTGTGACCCTAGACAATGCAACGTATAACTGACCATGACTGAAAACAGGCTTCTTCAAGAAAATTCCGACATTTGAAAGAGATTGACCCTGACTTTTATTGATTGTCATTGCATATGACACAACCAACGGAAACTGTCGCCTCTGTAATTTAAATGGCAACCGTATATCTGCTGGAGTCAATGTCATTCTCGGAATAAATACAGTATCACCAACATTACTACCGTTTAGAACTTTCCCTTCGAGAACATGATTTCCGAGCCTTGTAATAATTAACCTTGTTCCATTACATAACCCTGAACAATGGTCAATGTTTCTCAAAGCAACATAGTGGTGTGTAGGCCAGAGCCTTTAAATGTATTTCATGAGTAGGTAGACCAGAACACTTGATAGTGTTTAAAAACTCCGTCGAATGAAGATCTTCAAAGAAACTGGAGTTATCTTCAGATTTGCAAATAGAATCAGAACTTAAATAAGTCCTTTGTTCAGATTGGTTGTACCAAATCCAAATAACCTAACCTAATTTTCCCTACGTCTGGAATAGATTTTAGAACCATCCAGAACAAACCCTAAATTTCAACGCCGACCTATACCCTTTCGTTCCCAAACCAATACTCGATGAAGGGCGTCGAAAATGAGGTTCCAGTTATGGATAATCAAGGGTTGATTGATAAGATCGAGGGTGATTGTTTACTTTGCTTTCTCCTTCTCTTCCAAAATTCAGTTCCCAATATTTCGAAGGTATAATTTCTAAGAACTACTTATCAATTTACTTTTTGATTGTAATTTTAATACTTGAATCTGATTTATGTCAAATATTTTTGAATCAAGGGGTTATTGTTTAAGACTCCATTTTTTTTTGATACCAAATTCAGTTCTTTGATTTCGAAGGTAAAATTTCTTAGATCTACTAATAAAATTACTTTTTAATTCACTTTTTAATTGTAATTTTAAGGGTTGGGACCAAGATCGAGGGTGATTGTTTACGCCTGCTTCTCCTTTTGAAGACACAATTCAGTTTACGACTCCATTTTTTTTTTTAATCAAAATTCAGTTCTTTGATTTCGAAGGTAAAATTTCTTAGATCTACTAATAAATTTACTTTTTAATTTACTTTTTAATTGTAATTTTAATACTTGAACCTGATTTAGGTCACATATTTTTAATAAAGAGTCGTCTTCAATATATTTTTATTACTTCCATCTGTTTTAGGTCTAATACTTTGAATCAAGTTTGCTACTTTTTTTATAAAATATAAGAATTATTGATCGAAGACTGCAAGAAACATTGTTATGATGTAATTTTAAAATCCTTTTTTTTTCAAATTGATTTTGTTGTCTAATGATTATAAATAATATCTTCATGACTGTGGTGTATTCAGAAAATGAACCCCAAATTTTTGATACGAATTTATTGGGAATGTATTTGCTTTAAAATAGGAAATTTTGACAAATACATGAAACCCTTATTTAGGATAACTAAAAGCTTACTGTATGTAATGAAACTAATAAAAATAAAAATTGATAAGAGAAAAGGACAAAAGTCTAATATATATATTAAACATAAATAGAAAAAAAAATACAAAGCCGACATAAAACAAAAACAAATACAAGATAACGTAAAATAAAACTTGATTTAGTGAACAAAAGAACCACCCTCCCCACCATAAGAGCCAACAGATGCCCCACCGCCACAAATTTCCACCATCACCCTTATCAAAAGGTTTCTTCTTCAAATCATTCTTTTTACAAAGAGGGGGATCAAGAGAACCAAATAACTCTAGGATGTTCCTAAAGTATTCAGCTAAGGCTCTATGCTCTCCCCTAGATGCATTAGAAAAATTAGATGACCTGCTAGCATCGATAGCGTGCTGTAACAGTGAGTTGTGACCCATACGTCGCAACTTACGACCAGTGCAAGGCTTGAATGGGCATCTGTAGGACATTTTAGAGCAAAAGAGTGTTATAGTTTGGTATACGAATGTGCCCAAAGTGAAGCTTCTTAGTGGTTTCGAGAGAATGCATGATTCTGCTCCTCGGTGTCGAATCAATTTCTTGAAGAGGAGCCATTTTCATCACACATTTTGCAGTTCTAGAGAACAACTAAGGATGGAATTATATAAGGGATGGTATTGGAAGGGTAGATACATATATATACCCAAAAAATGACCAAATCCATATTGATGAGTAAAGATTAATTACCAACAAACTGTTATAGGGAAATGGTGAACATTAAAGCCAAATACATACATTAAATACACTAATAGCGGCTGTAGGTTAATAATGTAAAGATATCTGTCATTAATATAAGGATTACATCTTGGAAACTTGAGTAATCATTACACATGTAGACCTAGTTGCTTTCTATAGAGTTACTAACCTATGATGCATTTATTAAATTTGCAGACTTCTATTTAATTAATAAATAACACAGAGAAATATTAATGTTCAGTGAAAGGTAAACACAGTTTAAAATATATAATTTGTTTAACTAACAAAAACTCTTTTAATGTATAAATAACATACACTCTTTTAAATAACTTAAGTAAATATAAATGTTTATTGTAATTATAATTATAATTAGATAGAAAAGTACTAACAAAAAAATTTAATAGCAATCTAGTATTAAAACGTAATTATTTTTTAGAAATAACTGATTATAATGAAAAAACAGAGATAGAAAAATAAAAAATAAACTTGGAATTTGTAGTATAATCTTCATCCTCTTAAACTTCAGCCGAGAACTAAACAAATAAGAGGTGAAATGATAATAGAAAATGGTAAAAATATAGTTTTTTATTTGTGAAAAAAATAAAAAAATGGAAAAAATATAGGACATACCAGTATCATCATTTTCAGACTTCCTCTTCTTGCATATTATCATTGACTTTGTGATCTTCATTTCTATTGTAATACTTAATATTGCGGTTTGTTTTTGTAAGATAATAGAATTTTATAAGCGATTGGAGTTTAGTAAAAAACTATTCCTAGGCTGTGATATACACTTATATAAAGGAGTCAAGTGATTATGGGAGTGGAATTCAAAGAGTCAAGTTAACCTAGACATAAGAATTGTACTTAAAGCATTTTTTAAGCTACAAAATTAGGTATAGATAATCTAGTGTAATTGAACTATTATTGATTTAACAAAAGTTAATTTTGATGTCATTTCGATTAAAATAAGTGGTTTTCATTACAGAATAGCGTAAATAAAAAGAATGTATTTTTAATGAATCATTATAACTTAGAATTTCCATAAATTATAATCTATTTTATACGTATATTAATTGTGGATACTATATTTGATTTAAAAAACTGTTTTAATAAACACTAATTTCTTCATAAGATGATTGGATACATGACTAAATTACATTGGAAATACATTGTACCTGAAAAATTGATGTTTATGTTTCAAAATTTTTATTAGAAAACGGCTTACATGAAAGGAAGGTACTTTAATAGCAACATTGAAATGTAAATCATTTGTAACTTAAATTATATGACATAAAGAGTATAGATAATATTTTTTGAGTCGTAATTGATTTTATTCTAACAAAATGTTTGATTATGCATTTTGTTTTCCAAGTAATCTTGGAGATAATTTTTTGTATGGGAGATCTACCATGAAGTGGACTTATGTTAGAGGAGAAGTAAGTTTCTCTTATATACATCTTCCATTGTCTTAAAAACATAATCAAGGATATGATGTTCATGTATTTTAATTTGAAATGAATAAAGTAGACACATTGATTGAGAATTAAAAATGATTGAATAAGGTTGCTCAGATTTTATGTTTAGCAAACTTATTATTGTGATTTGATTTTTTAAGATTTCCTTGATTCTGTTTAGAGGAAAACATGATTAGGGATTTGATTTTAAGGAATTTTTAAGTGAAATGATTTAGTTGGTAGAAATAAGTTAAATAGGGGGAAAGCATTATAATTTGAACAATAAGAACATGTCAGGTAGTATAAAATTGATATCTAAAAAAAAACAAAAAGTAAATGTAAAAACACTTTAACATTCAAAAAAAAAGGAAATAAGTGAAAACAAAATGCATAAAACTATTATAAAATCTAAATTAAAAAAAAAGAAAACCCAAAATGAATTACAAATCCACAAATTACAAATACCCAAATCAGACAAAATAACACAATTGTTCAAATGATAATGTTCCAATAAAATTAACCAAAAAACACTAAAGACTGTAAAATTTTCAGCCTTTTCTCAATCTTGATTTCCTTCTGAATGAATCCCATCCTTGTTAGATGATCCACCATCACCTGTTAATGTGCTTGTCGCAGTGTCTTCAAATGACAAAAATCTCCTCTTCAAGCCAACATTTTCTGGGGTCTTCTCTTCATTATCACCACAAGAATCATTTATCTACATTACAAAAATGATAAAAGTAAGAAAAATAAAATAAAATTTGAAATGAAAAATAAAATTAAATAGCTTTGTCAAGTTTATTACCTCAATAACTTCATCACCGGCCTCCTTAATAGCCGCTAATACATCAATCCTCTACAAAAAGAGAACAACATTAATAAAGAAAATCATTTAAAGTACATTTGCAATGGTTATTTCAAAACCTAATACAAACCTTTTTACCTTAATTTTTTCCTTAATATATTTATCCACCAAAGATTTCCCATGAAAGCGAGGATCCGTAAGAATAATTTTGATCTTTACCACTTAAATTAACATCCCTCAGGATGAACCTTGAAAATAGCAGTTTTGCCTACTATGGCAATGATTTCATCTGGACAATGGGGTAAACAATATTCCTTTCTTCCACTTTTCGTAATCTGAAAGAAATGAAAATAAGTGAAACTAATAGTAGATAAAATATTAAATAAATGACTTCAATTTAATAAAATAAAATAAACTTATTTTTAAAAACCTTAATATAGTGGTCCTTTAGCTCCACGGCGATTGACCAACCAATGTTTCACAGCATCTGTCCCATAGCATGAATTTCGCCGTCTCATCACCAGAGTGAACATTCACCTTCACTTTATATCTTGGAATGACCTTGGTTATATTGTTGTTACAACCTTTGCAAAAATAACCGCTTTCAACAGAATCCAACTTATGCATACAAACCTTACAACTAATAAAAGACCAACATCCATCAACAAATACTTCAGTAAATTTGACCTATCACCCAAAAGTATCCTTCCTTCAAAATATAAAAAGAAATGAATGAAGATACGAATTCCTTTAAACATGAACGGGGAAACGAAATAAAAGAGCAAAATTATTTAAAAAAACCTCCTTGCATTTCGGAAGATCGGCCTACGGAGTCAAAACGTTAGCCAAACCACTTCCAAAGTTCATCATAACCTGGAATAAGCATTAGATGACTCAATTTGACTGATCTTATGAGAAGATCCAGATTCAACTGCAAACAAACTATGAAATTTGGAAGAGAAAATATATTAGCATATTAGCACATTAGAATATTAATATAAAAGATGAAAAGGTAAATAAAAAAATAATCAATGAACAAATTTACTACCTTTTCAGTTCAGCAATTTCTGGAACAATAGGATCAACATGTAGTTTAGTAGCAAAAAATGCATTTGAGATTGAAATTTTACCTAAAATCATATAATAATAATAGTTAGTTATATTCACATCAGAATAATGATGAGATAATTTATACTATAGAACAATATGGTATAGAATACATTACCATCATAACTTTTTGGTTTACACAACTGAATCAAAACAATCAAAGGAGAATCACCACATGTTTCAATGAGACTAAACATCTCATCAGCATAATCACCCCAAAGAGTACAGTTTAAAGAGTTGTTCCTGGGAAAAAAAAAATTTGTCAATAAAGGAACAAAAAAATTACAAATAGTACATCAAACTGTGAAACATATATACTTCAAATGAAATAAGTAATTACCCAATGTCCTCCAATACGACTTCTATTAACTTTTCACCTGGACTTGTACGTTGGTTGTGAATATGTTTCACTTTGCTTTTTCTGACCAATCTCCCAACAACATCTAAGAAAAGGTTAAATTTAAAAAATTAATGTAGAAAAAAAAAAGGAACTGGATAAAAAATAGTTAAAATAAGAAATATAAATACCTATCAAGCCACAATCATCAACATCCGTTAAAGCTAGTAAATCTGGAAAAGACATTAGGGAAAAAACCTTTTTTGGGAAACTTAAGCCCGTAACTGAATAAATATCAGTACTGTTAAAGAAGATGATTTTCAAAGGATGTTCAGTAATGCGATACTTTCCCCTGTTTTCAACCACACTGAAATTAGAAATGTAATATACTGCACATTCATTCATTTTAGGACCATATTTATGCATAAACATTTTGGGAATTGTTGCTTGAATCCTTGCACCCTGAAATATAAAAAAAAAGTTTCATAAGATGATGTAGAAAGAAAGAGTTCTTCAACTGAGACTACATCTTTGCATATAACAAAATGTGTAACTTACCTCTGAATCCACAAGAATTAACTCGAAACTTTCAGGTATCTTCACACCTTCTCTAACTTGAACTTTGTACTTCCTAGCCACACGAACATTGATAACCCAGTCAGATCTTCCCCTACGAAGGTCTTTTAATAGTGATGCAGGAACAGACATTGTTGAATGAAGATGAATGAAGAAGAAGAGAGAGAAGTAAAAGAAGAAGAGAAAGGAACAAATTTGAAATGGAACTGTGTAACTATTTATATGTGATGTAAAACGATTGGACTTCAATTCTTATTTACATATTTTAATTTTTTATTGCATGGGACTGTAAAAATAATTAAGGGACTGTAAGCAATTGTTGCCTTCTTTCATTTTCGAATTGAAGTTGTAATAAGTATATAATTATTAGGAACTGTTTTTAAGTAGAAATTATATTAAATGTTCATTAGAAATTCGAGACAGCATGCTTGTTAACTTAATGGTGAATCAGGTTAGTATTAATTACACAGTTTAGGAATACGAAGCATTTTTATTTCCATATTTAGATTTCATTTTTCCCGCCCAAATTTCTGTTTTAGGAAAGAATCCTTATTCACTTCAGCCATTATATAGTTATAGATTCAAACCTGGACGTTAGTGGCGATAATAAATGCTATTTATTGAGATCACTTTTCAACTCACTATGTTTTTTTAGTAGTGAATCTTCATATTTATTGGGCGCATTTTCAAATACTCCGTCCGAACGAAGCTTCACCTTTTATTCAAATGAGTGTCTCGATAAAAGCTTCATCATTCCTAAAATGAAAAAGGTTTATTAATATTTTATTATACATACCTGTTGGGACTGCGACCACCACACCACTCCACATTAGTAAAATATTGTCCGCTTTGAAACTAGCCCGCACGGATTTGCTCTTGGGTCATCTCCCAAAAGGCCTCTTACTAATGAAGTGGGTGGACACCTTTTTATACTAGACAACTCTTCTTTCAATTGTCGATGTGGGACTTGGATTGATACCCCAACAATCCTCCCCTCAAACCAAGGACCACCTCAAACGAATCTTGTACCGCCGCTATTCACCACTTGCGGGACACGCCGCCTGATTTATCACCAATATCAGGAAGACTTTCGACACAAGGCACACACAGTGCTCCATTCGCGAGGTCACACCACTAGAGAAAATTCCACATCATCCACACATGGTCCACTGCATCGCGGCCATCCACTAGCCACGGCTCTGATACCAGTTGTTGTGCAATCGCAGCGGAAGCAATTAAACAATAACCAAGAACACACACAAGCAATTGAGAAATCGAAAGAGAAAAGAGATGAAAATTGATTGGAGTTTTGAACCTTGCCTCTTGTATTATGTACAATATCTCATCTGTTTACATAGGATTACAAACTATTTATATCAGCTACAAACCCTAGCCAAACTAAGACCCAAATACACAGAGACCCGTCAGGCCCAAAACCCTCCCGCGCCTTGAGGCGCCCGCCTCAAGAAGCACCAGGCGCCCACCTGGAATTTTTCCAAACCACGCCCAACCTACGCCCCTCCATGCGCCCGCCTCAGCCCAAGCCATGCGGCTAGGGCTGTAAACGAGCCGAGCCGAGCCGAGCTTTTGATGTTTCGAGCTCGAGCTCGTTAACTTTTAAACGAGCTCGAGCCCAAAATTCCTAATCGAGCTCGGCTCGAATCAAGTTTCGAGCTTTTCGCGAGCCGGCTCGCGAGCTACTCGAACTCGAGTATTAACGAGCCGAGCTCGAGCTTCGACTTATTTTTTGAAAAAAATCTGAAATCAAACGAGCTTTATCGAGCCCTAATTCGATTTGTAATCGAACTCGAGCCTAAACGAGCTTTTATATATATATATATATATATATATATATATATATATATATATATATATATATATATATATATATATATATATATATATATATATATATATATATATATATATATATATATATATATATATATATATACTAAAATTCATTCGAGCTTTTAACGAGTCGAGCTCTAGTCGAGCTCAAACGAGTCGATCTCGAACAAAGCTCGTCGAACATACGAACCGAACACGAGCCGAGCTCAAAAAATGACGAGCTTAAAAATCAGTTCGAGCTCGAACTCGAGTTCAACTCAAGTCCACTCGAACTCGAGCTTTTTTCGAGCCGAGCCCGAGCCGAGCTCGAACAGGCTCGCGACGTGTAACAACCCTACATGCGGCTGCCTCAAGGCTGCCTCTAAGACCCCTTGCTTCGGCCACCCAGGCGCACGCCTCGGCCCAGGTGGGGCGCCCGCCTCGCTGCAGAACGACGATCCCCCTTTGCCATGACATCGAGCCATAACATCCAACAATACCTCACTTCTCATACTCACATTCATAAATTATGGGTCCCACTTGTCATATCCACTAACTTTTCTCCCTCACACATCTAAATTATGGGACCCACTTGTTTTACCCACTCACTTATTCTCTCTCACAACCATTTTCCACTCAACACTTTTCTTAAATTTTGTGTCAACACCAAAATTGTGAAGCTTGGGCTCGGACGGAGGGAGTATATGTTCAAATTGTGAAAGTCTAGGAAGGAAAAAACGTGTTTTTCTTAGTGATTAGAAAACACATGTTTTTAAATGCGAATTGACATTTTTTTTAAATAACGAGAACTTCGTGTGTGACGACATTTTTGTAAATAAGAAAACTTCGCATGCTGAGAATCAAGACCGTGGCTAAGCCCATGTATATCAAACATTCTGAATATCAACCTTATATAGGGTTTTGGATATTAATAATAAAAACTTCTATATATAAATTAATAATTACATTTTTACAAGATAATGACCAACAAACCTTTTAACTATCAATTTTAAAGGTTTTTGGATATTAATACCAAAAATTTTTGTATATAAATTAACAAGCACATTTTAACAAGATAATGACCAAAACAACTTCTGAATATTCAAAAGATTTTGTTATTAATATTCAGAACTTTAGATATTTATATTCAGAACTTTTGAGATTGATATACAAATGATTTGTTTGGGAAGAGAATTTCAACACCTACAAAAATCACTGGGCTTTGCCTCGTGTTATAGGGTTTAACAACCCCAAAAGATGTCATTTAGGTTCTCACACGGGTATTTGAAATTTTTAAAAATGAATTGTTAAAAGTGGTAAGTGGTAATATTTAAGATAACACATTCGTGTGTTATAGAATGCTAGTTCTTGGGTTGGATAGCGTCAGGGAGTGTTGAGAAGTTTCAATTATTTACAAAGATGTCATTGCGCATTTTAAAAAAAAAAGTTTCAGTTAATTATAAAAATGTCGCCGCACATTTAAAAATATATTTTTTTCTAATCAATAGAAAAAATGTGTTTTTTCCATATACCTACTTGTTCAAATTCCTATTAATAAATTTAGATTGTACATAAGTGAGCGAGAGCATAAAGAAAGTGACAATGAGTGAAGAAATAGCATATCAAAATTTAGTTTAATTATAGTACTCCAGTCTCAAAAAGAACGTTTAAATAATTTTTTTAATTTGTTGATAAAAAACAAATTTAATTTTTTATATGCATTTTTAAGATGGGTTGATTTTTTTTAAGCCTCAAATGGAGAATGAGCGATCATCCAAACTACTATGTACAGTCAAATGACCCACGCCATGATTCTGAGTTTGAAAAGTCGATATTTAGGCTCCGTTTGTTTGGGGGAAAATGTTTTTCGAAAAACATTTTCCTCATTTTTCGGTGTTTGTTTTGCACCAGAAAATGGAAAAAACTTCATTTTTTTCTTATTTTTCGGAAAACATTTTCATTTTTCAGAAAACATTTTACCGAAAATTATTTTCCGAAAAATATTTTACGCTAAACAAATGGAGCTTTGGTACACGAATTTGGCCCCGCTTTTGTGGAGTTGCTAGCTCCTTCAGTGATGCAACGAAAAAAATGCAAACCTTGCCACGTCCTATTTTATTTTTTGCCGTTATTGTTATGATTGATTTGATAAATGTGGGTTTCATTAAACCTAAAATTAATTTCCTTGATTGATATGGATTCATCAGGTATACGCTTTCGTCTTTATCTTTTCTTTTCTTCTTAATCAAGGCTTGAATGCTTTGAAATTAATGGAAGAGAAATGTTTCAACACAGTGCTCCATCCTACTCAATACTCATAATAGCTTGAGATGTCGGTACTCATTTTTTTTCTTATTTTATTTCCTGCGAAAGGACTTTGATGGACTCTATTCAACAAAAGCTTACATATATTGTGATATCCCATTTCCACATTGAAAATATGTGAAAATTTAGTGTGATATATAGAAGACTCATGCACTACTCCTAAGCATCAAATCATCCATTGAATTTTTGGAGGCCTGTGATGGGCTGTGACTAACTCATTTGAGGAGATGCTTAGAGGGCTCGTGTGTGGTGTCTACGTAGCGGGTCGGATTTCGGGCTCGGGTCGTTACATATACGCACACATGACTCTCGTGATATTTTAAAATTTCACTAATCTATGCATTTAACCAATTCATACACCACTTGTCATATTTGTACTTTTGAATTTTGTGGTGTTTGCGTCTTAAAGAAGTGAATTACCCTTAACGAGCGCAAAAATTAGATCCCTCTGTTTGCCTCCCGACGTGAACTTTATAAAAAAAAAGGGTGGTGTTTGTGATTTTATATTTTGTATTTTGTTAATCTTGATTTACATTCTTTAATTATTAGGGGCTCTTCTTTTATCATTTCCTTTGAGAATTTTGACCGTAAGGGACGTTTTCCGAAATATCAAATACTTTTTCCGCCCCTAAATGAATGTCAAAAAACAAAAAATAGACTCGGATTTTATTTTTTGATATTTTTTTATCGAATAGACTTGGAGTTTATGAAAGAAACATTTGATGTAAAATCAAGTTATTCCATGCAACCTATTGAAAGCAACCGTTCATAAGATGAGATGCGACCTATAGTATATAAAAGGAACCGTTTAACAACTCAGTTGTTGAACGGAATAAAATGTGACGGGCTCAGCCCGCTTCGTCAACATCAATTAATGGGCCCGGCAAGCTCACAATGCAGATCAAGCCCAAATCCACTAAAATTGGGTACAAGGCCAATGGTACTATTCCCCATTGACTTGGGTCAAAGATTCCTTTATCCAGCATGCTAAAGGTTCCCACTCAATGGATAAAGGCATTGAACAGTGTGTCCACTTTAATAAAGACACCCATCTCGGTAAAAGGTTGTCCCCTACCAATAAACAATGCCACGGTCCAATTAAAGGGCGACACATGTCATGGAGATAAGATCCATTCAACGGCTGGGATCAAATCCCTACAAGCTCCCCTCTCATATAAATAAAGAGAACACAACAAAGTAAAGGGACAGGTTCTACACACTCTCTCCTCTAAAAATTACATTTGCATTCCCTTCCGGTTTATCTCTATATACATGAGCTTATTCTCACGCCGGAGGGTTTGCGCGGGGTCAACCCCCGCGCCCCTAACGGTGTCTGTTTTGCAGATAGTTCGTCCGTTCGTCCAGGATCCAGCACCGCGTTCCCGAAGACTGATTGGGTACCCCCGATTCTGCTCATTTTTTGCGTCATCAGTTTGGTTCCATTGTCGGGAATTGAAATCATGGCGGACGGCGGACTTGACAATGGAAAAATTCATGTGCCAAATTAGAACCAGACTAAGCTGGAGGGAATGGGATCTCATTCTTACTTTGTGAGATACGGCAAAATTCCATCAGATGTAGATCTGAAGAACGGAAGGGGCAACCAAATAAGAGAGAGAAAATAAAACCAAAAAAATCAAGTTTGTTCCTTTTAGTACTCCAAACTCTCTCTCTCTCTCCCATTTCCTCAATCTTGAGGAATCCCAACTGCTTTTTCTCTCTCTAGAACTCAAGCCAGGAGAAAGAAAGAAGAAAAATCTGTTGAAATTTCATTACGTTTCAAGAACGTTGGCATCTTGATTAACTAATGGGACAATCATTGTGACGACCCCAACCCTAGGCACTAAATTTAATAAAATATTATATGCTTTTAATATTAATATTAATTTTATGTGTTCATTTTATATCCTTGATTTCTTGTATTGGGATGAAATGATTGAGAATTAAAATAATGTTCTAGGAGAAAAAAAAATAAGGATAGAAAATAGAATAAAGCTTGAAATGAGAGTTTAAATTTAAAAAGATTTGGGAAGATTTTATTATTAAAGGATGGTGGGGGGACCATTCCCCTTATTTCCTCCCATCCATTTCCTTAGTCAATCACCATACCCTTCCCCCTACTCCCTCAAATCCGGCCCCCCCTCCCTTCTCTTTTATCAAATTATTACTCCACCTCCCTTCTTCCTCCTCCCTCCTTCATTTCTTATACTTTCCCTAGAGAGAAAGCTTTAGAATTCCATGGAAGCTCCCATGTCCAAGCCTTGAAGCCAAGCCATTCTCCACCATTTTCAAGATCAAGAGCATTTTTGGGTTTGGATCATCTGGAGGATCAAGTCAAGCTAAGAAGATCAACATTTTATTCTAAAAACCTAAAGTGAGTTATTATGACTTCTTTTCTTTGTATGCTCATCAATGATTTGATGTTGTTATTGTTATTGAAATGATTGTTTAATGCCTTAGAAATCTTCTTGGAAGTTGAGGAATTGATTTATCTTATGGAAGGATGTTATTGTTGATCAAGAGTGTAAGAACATAGGTTGATTCGGGATTAAAAAGGGTTAACCTCGAAATTGGTAAAGGAAGTGGGTTGAGATTAATGTTCATGAAAGATGATCTCGAGGGTTTGAAGTGGGTGGAAATTGTAGTGATAAATAATCTAGAGTTACATTATTTTGAGTTTACATGATTATGTTGAACTTGGTAAAGCTAGGGTTTCCTCTTGGTGTTCTTAAGATTAGGGTGGATGAAAAGAAAAGGAATTGAAGTTAAGAAGAAAGAGTTAGAAATTAATTTGAGCTGGAAATCGCCTTGGGCGGTCGCCCATGGGGGCTTGGGCGGCCGCCCATCACACCAGAACTCACCATTTGCTTGAAAACCCTCTTGGGCGGTCGCCCAAGAGGTTTGGGCGGTCGCCCAAGACCCCGAAACACGAATTCAAATCTGAACCAGAATTTGTGTAGTAATCTTGTTTGGTCCCTTATAGATTGTGACTCCCACTTAATAAATTGAGCTTGAACCTTCATAGAGGCCTTGGCTTATTGTATAATGAAAATGTAGGAATGGTTTCACGATACTGTAGGTGGCCTTACTTACTCCACGTATCTTTGGTGAGTAGTTTACTTGATAGAGTAGAAGCTATAGGTTTCACTATTGAGCTAATTGGTAATGGGTATGTATCACCTTGTGGCATTAGATTCAAGTTGTGGAATTATTGATTATATGGGTACCTTAATATCCTAAGTATGGACTAATTGGCAAGTGTTATGTGGCATCCCAAAGTGTGGATTAAGTGTTATATAGTGGTGTTATATTCCAATGGTGGATTATATGGCATGTTGATTTTATGGTATTCCGGTGTGGATTATTTGGCACGTTATTGCATTGTTATTCCAAGTATGGATATGTTTACTATGTGGTTGTATGGTTATCCCAATTGTGGATTTATTTGTTATCATTCATATTTATTGATGATACTATGCATAGTGTATTAAATGGTTGTTGCACTATAGTATTGATTTGCATGAGTATACATTACCATGTCGTTATATGATTATCCCTTTTTGTGGATTATAATTCAAGTATCTATTATGTGCTTGAATGTGTTTATGTTCGGGTGGGTATGATGAAAGTCAATCAATTATTGATTTGTTCTATAAGTGATTGAAGGTTCATCATGCAGGTGACCTCCCCTCCCTCTGTGGCAGAGTGGGGCATCTTCATGGCCTTGTATTGAGCATGAAGAAGCCTTTGCTGGACACTGGCTGCGATTGGTGTCTTTGAGGGAATATATTATTGTTGGATACTCTATTATAGGTATCTTTTCTTATATGGATCTACGGGGTATGAGTCCTATAAGAGGTGAATGTGCTGGAGGCAATTCACCAAAGAGTGGAGTTTTACTCCCACGTTGTACGACTTATTGTTCAGACGGGAAAAGGTAAAATGAGGTAACGTAATGTGTTTACCGCTTCCATAATGTGTTATGTGCTACCATGCTATGTGTTGCACTTTGTTGGCATCTTCTTTGCATTCATAATAGCTCGTTGAGATACGAGAAAGCTTAGTCATTTAGCGACGGAAATAACGGCGACGGACGAGATTCCGTCGCTATTTAGCGACGAATATAGTATTTAGCGTCGGAATTATTTTGGCGTCAAATTTAGCGACGAAATTTAATTCCGCCGCTAAATTCCGCCGCTAAAAAGAATATTCCTCGAATATTCGTTTATTTCCGCCGCTAATTTGGCGGTTGATTTACCGACGGAATATTCCGCCGCTAAATCTTTAACAGCGACGGAATTATTCCGCCGGTGAAAATATATCATTTTTTATTTTTTTAATTATCAGCGTCGGAAATATTCGGCCACGAAATTAAAATAATTTTTATTTTCTTTTCGAAATATTACACCGACGGAATATTTACGGTGAAATTAAATGCTTTTTTTTTTTTTAATAAACACCGACGGAATATTTCCGCTGATAATTTAATAATTTTTTATTTATCGGCGACGGAAATATTCCGTCGTGTTTAATAAAAAATTCAAATTTCCGGGAGAAAGACCGGCCGCCCAAATGATACGAGGGCGAAATGGTTGTACGGGAGAAGAAGGTCTTGGAAGTGGTTGTGGAGAAGGAGTATGCAAAATGGACGAGAAAATTACATTCCCAGGGGAGAAGCCGATGAAGCTCCCGACACTCTTCTGGCGCTCATTTAAAATTTCAAAATTTCCGAACGAACAACAAGCGAGATAATCCAATTCAAACTTTCAAACCAAATTAATCGGACACCTAGCCTCTAAATCCCTCACTCCCATCCTCTCTCTCTCTCTCTCTCTCTCCGGCAATTGAATTTGAAAAAACAAATATCGAGCCGCTCTTACCACAGTGCTATTTCATCTTTAATTTCGGGTAATTCCACATTTCAATTCTCTCCCTTCTGTCCGGGTCCGAATCTGGGTTCGACTTATGAGACAATAATCTCCAGTGTTGTCTAATAGTTGGTTAGTTTCCTTATTTTGGACTAATCTTGTTTTTGTTTTATTTTGGATAAAAAATTTAAAATTGTATGCAATTTACCAATTTGGGAATAGCTACAAGAACCCTCGCAATTCTTATATCCCCTAACCCCTATCCCTAAACCCTAAAACCTAAACCCTAAACCTACAAACCCTAAACCCTAACCCCTAAACCCTAACCCCTAAACCCTAACCCTAAACCCTAAACCCTAAACCCACAAACCCTAAACCACAAACCCTATACACCCTATACCCACGACACTCTTCTCCTGGAGACATAGTCTTTGTACTACAATAGAAAGAGCACCCAAAGTTCAAGCGAAAGGGTGATGACATATTTGTTGAGCACGCGTTGATCCTTCTTACCGAGGCATTATGTGGCTTCCAATTTATCTTGACTCATCTAGATAACAGCGGCTCCTCATCAAATCCCAACCTGGAGAAGTTGTTAAGCCGAGATCAATTCAAGGCAATAAATGACGAAGGGATGCCAATGTACCAAAGACCATTCATGAGGGGCAAATTATACATCCATTTCTCGGTCGACTTCCCGGATTCCTTGACTTCCGGAGCAATGCGAGGCCACTGAGGGTGTCTTTGCCTCCTAAGCCTTCATCGCGAAGACGGATATGGAGCTTGATGAGTGCGAGGAGACAACCCTTCACGATGTCAACATTGAAGCTTACGATGTGAGAGTGATGACATGCACGGTGAGTGGGGGCCGAGAGAGTGCGGTGTGCTCGGCGGTAATGATGTGGGTCTTTATTTTACGGATATCTTAGTTATGACTTATGAGACAATAATCTCAAAGTGTTGTCTAATAGTTGGTTAGTTCATAGTTTTGGACTAATCTTGTTTTTGTTTTTATTTTGGATAAAAATTTTAAAATTGTATGCAATTTACCAATTTGGGAATAGCTACGAGAACCCTTGCAATTCTTATATCCCAACACAACCACAAAACCTAAACCCTAAACCACTAAAACCTAAACCACAAACCTAAACCACTAAACCCTAAACCACAAACCCTAAACCTAAACCCTAAACCACAAAGCCCTAAACCCTAAACCCTAAGCCACCCAACCCTAAACCACTAAGCCACTAAACCTAAACCCTAAACCACAACCTAAACCACTAACCCTAAACCCCAAACCACTAAACCCCAAACCACACAAACCACTAAACCCTAAACCCACAAGCCACTAACCTAAACCACAAGCCACAACCCCAACCTGAACCCCTAAACCACAAACCACAAACCACAAGCCACACAAACCTAAACCACTAAACCACAAACCACAACCACAACCCCTAACCCACTAACCCCTAAACCTAAACCTAAACCACACAAGCCTAAAAAACAACCTAACCTTATAGGGCATAGGGCATAGGGTATAGGGTATAGGGTATAGGGAGTATAGGGGTATAGGGCGTAAGTATAGGGCGTAGGGTATAGGGTATAGGGCATAGGGTATAGGGCATAGGGTCAGGGTATAGGGCATGAGGAGGCATAGGGCAAATAGGCGTAGGGCGTAGGGCATAGGGTATAGGGCGTAGAGCATGGAGGCGTAGGGGCGTAGAGGCGTAGGGCGTAGGGCATAGGCGTAGGGCGTAGGGTATAGGGTATAGGCGTAGGGCATAGAGGCATAGGGCATGAGGGCATGGGTATAGGGCATAGGGCATAGGGCATGGGGCATAGGGCATAGGCGTAGGGCATAGGGCGTAGGGCGTAGGCGTAGAGGCATAGGGTGTAGGGCGTAGGGCATAGGGCGTAGGGTATAGGGTAGGGCATAGTAGGTGTAGGGCGTATATAGGCGTATAGGGCATAGGGTATAGGGCAGGTAGGTATAGGGCGTAGGTATAGGGCATAGGGCATAGGGTATAGGAGTATAGGGCATAGGGTATAGGGCATAATAGCCATAATAATAATAATAATAATAATAATAATAATAATAATAATAATAATAATTTATTATTATTATTATTATTATTATTATTATTATTATTATTATTATTATTATTATTATTATTATTATTATTATTATTATTATTATTATTATTATTATTATTATTATTATTATTATTATTATTATTATTATTATTATTATTATTATTATTATTATTATTATTATTATTATTATTATTATTATTATTATTATTATTATTATTATTATTATTATTATTATTATTATTATTATTATTATTATTATTATTATTATTATTATTATTATTATTATTATTATTATTATTATTATTATTATTATTATTATTATTATTATTATTATTATTATTATTATTATTATTATTATTATTATTATTATTATTATTATTATTATTATTATTATTATTATTATTATTATTATTATTATTATTATTATTATTATTATTATTATTATTATTATTATTATTATTATTATTATTATTATTATTATTATTATTATTATTATTATTATTATTATTATTATTATTATTATTATTATTATTATTATTATTATTATTATTATTATTATTATTATTATTATTATTATTATTATTATTATTATTATTATTATTATTATTATTATTATTATTATTATTATTATTATTATTATTATTATTATTATTATTATTATTATTATTATTATTATTATTATTATTATCATTCTTGTTATTATAAAATTTCCGTCGGCGGATTCAGGTTCAGGTCGAGTGGGAGTGACATGTCGTCGATCCGGGTGAGCCGTACGTATCGTTTAGCGTCGGATTTAACTTGACGACGGAATGGCATTCCGCCGCTAAATATTAATTATAGCGTCGGAATTTAACAAATTCCGCCGCTATAATTAATGATTTAGCGCGGAAATGGCATCGCGTGGCTCATTAAGTGAAAATCATAAATCTGGCGCGACGGTTTATTTCTCAGAGCGAAATCAATTACGCCAGAAAATATTTCCCTCTCTCTCTCTCCCGCTATCTCTTTGATCTCTCTGGCCGCTGACCTGCACACAGAAGGAGCGGCCCCGACCCTAGAAGAAGAAGAAGCTCGCGCCAGTGGCGAGTCTCCTCCAAATCGCCGTCGCCTCAGCCTCGCCAGTCGCCTCGTCGCCGTCGCCTCAGGGTCGCTCGAGGCTCTAGAGCGCGTGCCGTGGATCCGTCAGCCGCCTCTCCGCCGTGTTTCTCTCTCTTGCTCTAATACCAATATCAAGGTAAATGTTTCGATTTCTTTCAAATAAGTAGTTCTAATTCGAGGATAGGGTGTTAATTTGTTGTGAATTTTAGTTGGTTTTCGATTTCTCACCGTGTTTCTCTCTTTCTTCTTGCTTGTTACTCAACCATGAATTTTTACAGGTGTACGTGAGATGTTCTTACGTGTTGTGTATGCGTGTGTTCCATGAAGTTGTAATTTTGTATTAATTTTACTGTTTTTTTTTTTTTTTTTTTTTTAAATGACGATTTTGAAACATGAACAACTTGTTTAACAAAGGTGGTTCTGACAGTTTCGCTCTCTACCTGCTTTTTTTTTTCATTTTTCAAATTCAATTAGTAAAAGATGATTTTTTGAGTTTGGATTGGTGGGTTTTGAGAAATGGAGATTTTGTTTATGAGTGTGCAATTGTGAAAGTCAAATGGAGCAGCTAATATATGTTTTTGAAAGGCGATAGATTTTTATCGTTGTCTT
>JAFEMH010000142.1:845000-1005044 GCA_022495995.1 Adenophora triphylla var. japonica | reverse complement strand
TGTGCTCTTCTTCATCAACTTAAATATAGGCTCACAGATGGAGGTCAGATGATTAACAAAACGGCTTATGTACTGTAGCCTTCCCATGAAAGACTTGACCTCTGTCAGTGTTCGAGGCGGCTTTATCTCGACTATGGCTTTGATCTTATGCGAGTCCACTTCAATTCACCGTTCGGTCACCATGTACCCCAACACTTTACCTCGCTTGACGCCGAAGGAGCATTTAGCTTGATTCAACCTCATGGAATGTTCTCTGAGGCGGTCGAAGAATTTTCTCAGATCGATGAAGTGCTGGCCATTGGATCCTTTGGAGTGGACTATTATGTCATCCACGTAGACCTCTATTTCTTTATGAATCGTGTCGTGGAACAGGGCAGTGGCAGCCCTCTGGTATGTAGCCCCAGCATTTTACTCGGACCGAGCAGCATGGCTTGTATAGCAATATGTTCCCAGGTAGTGAAATAGCAGAATCCGAATAGGCTTCGCGGCCCCGGCATCGGCAATCTTCGCGTTGGAAGCGGTTGTCTCGCCGTTTGCTTTCGCATTCTTAGAGTCACCACGCCGTTTTTATTAAGCCCAAAACATTGAAAAAGGGCATCAGTTTAAAGATAATTTTAAGCTGTTTTTGTGTGATGAGATTTTGAGTTCGGAGGTCAGATGACTCCTCGGGAAGAGAATATTAGAATATTAGAGCTCACAGAGTCGCCTCGTAAAAACGAGTCTTTCGGATACCCCTAATATCCTTTAAATGTTGTGTGTGTGTGTGTGCTTTTTAAAAATGCATGCGTATCGGATGTCTACATTGTATGCTATGGATGGAAATGTATTGAAATAGTAATGGAAGGAAGCCTTACCAATGTTGGTTCGCGTCTGTCTTCCGCTGGGGAATAGTGTTTGAGGTCGGAGTAGCGTTCCGGTGCGGATCGGGATTGCTTCGGGAAGGGCCGGTTGTGCGGGCAGAGTTTCGGCGTGAGTTGATGTTGCAGCTGCGTTCGGGCAGAGGTTCGGCGTGCGTGGGGATCGTCGGGATCACTCGGGCAGAGGTTCGGCGTGCGTTGTGGTGGCAGGAGTCACTCGGCGAGTTTCGGCGTGGTTTGGGATCGTCGGTTTGACTCGGAAAGGCGGGACACCGTGGAAGGGCCAGGCAAGGCCTCGGAGTACCACGAGGGCCTCAGAGTACCTCGAGAGTGCCTCGGGGCAGCGCGGGAGCGTCTCGGGAGCGCTCGGAGAGGCTTCGGAGCAACGCGAGGGGCTCGGAAGGCCTCGGAAGGATCCGAAAGGGGCCGGGAATGCCTCGGAAGGACTTAGAGGGGAAGCCAGAAGTCCTAGGGAGGAAGAGGGAAGTGGGAGGTGTGTGAAAATGAGGAGGGGAGCCCTCTATTTATAGTGCCAGATTAGGTGCAGAGAAGGTCCGTGCGGACCTCCTGGTAATCCAGTTTTTGGTTTTCCTCGATTTGAGGGAAATATGTGATGATGGTGAATATTTGCAATTATGGTGTTCCCTATGCAATAAGGTCCGTACGGACCATCTTGCATGCAAAGAGTCGTGCGGACCAACTAAGCATGAGGGTAATCATTTTCCCCGGGATTTGAGGGAATATTGTGGACTTTAAGAGGATTCAGTAATTATTAAAGCAAAGAGGTCCGTACGGACCATTATTGCTTTTCCAATTTCCTGAAAATTCCCAAAAGGTCCTTTTGTCCCTTTTTATCCCAGAAAGGCTCCTCCCTTGGTTTGGTTGGGGGTTTAGAGAGGGTTTTGAGTGAGAGGGGTCGTCGAGACTGCGTTGATGAGTCTGCGGTGTTTCCCGTGTGTTTGAAAGGGGGTGATCCAGATTGGGGTACTTACAGAAGCCCCTCGACGACGTCACTTATGAAAGAAGTGGGGTCGCCGATAAGATAAGGGTCCTAATCTGGATCGCGTGCTGGGAGATAAAGTGACCGGGGAGGTCAGTGTGAGGACGTGGTGGTGTCCTATTGTGTGACCGTTTAGGTCAGTAGGCTGGACCCTGTGATAGGATTCCTACGTATCCCTGGCGGGAATCAAGCCTGGTCGTAGTTCGGGTGTGGGGTGAGTGTTTTGTGAATGCGGGCGTGGTGGTGCCCTGAAGTGTTGTGTGACCGCCGAGGTCAGTGGTAAGGACGTGGTGGTGTCCTGGGTGACCGCATGGGTCGATGGCTGGACCCTGTGATAGGATTCCTACGTATCCCTGGCGGGAATCAAGCCTGGTCGTAGTTCAGAGGTCGTGAAATCTGTGAGTGCGGGCGTGGTGGTGCCCTGAAGTGTTGTGTGACCGCCGAGGTCAATGGTAAGGACGTGGTGGTGTCCTGGGATGTGGTGACCGCCGAGGTCAATTGTGAGGACGTGGTGGTGTCCTGGGATGGAAATTTTACGATTTTCCTAATCGGGTGGTTTAAGGCCTTGGGCGGCCAGATAGCGTGAGGACTTTGAATCATCTTCTGGTGGTTGCGCCACGCGTGAGACTTTAATCATCTTGGCGCGGTTGGTGCCACGGGAGGACTTTGAATCGTCTTGGCGGCAGTTGGTGCCGCAAAGGACTTTGAATCGTCTTCTGATGTTGGTGCCACGCAAAGGACTTTAAATCGTCTTACGGCGGCGGTTGGTGCCGCAGAGGACTTTGAATCATCTTACGCGGCAGTTGGTGCCGCGGGAGGACTTTGAATCATCTTCGGCGGCGGTGGGTGCCGCGAGGACTTTGAATCGTCTTACAGCGCGGTTGGTGCCCGAGACTTTGAATCATCTTCTCGGCCGTTGGTGCCACTGCGAAGGACTTTGAATCATCTTACAGCCACAAGTTGGTGTTATGCGCAAGGACTTTGAATCGTCTTCTAGCCGCAGTTGATGTTATGCGCGAGGACTTTGAATCGTCTTCTAGCCGCAGTTGTGGAGGCATGGCTGCCTTGTGCTTTGATTGCGAGAGGCGTAGATGCCTTTGTGTTTTTGCATGTTGAGTAGAAGGTTGGACTTACGATGACTGCCGGTGCTTGCGTTGCCGTTGAAGTGGGCAAGGATGACGGCCGGTGATTGCTTCACCATTTGGCATTTTGGAGGCGCTTCGTGCCTTGGGACTTGTGCTCGGAGGTGTTGGCTCCTTCTTGTGCTTGTTTTGCCGTTGAGTGGGCAAGGATGATGGTCGGTGCTGGGGATATGCAGTCTTGTATGACTTCCCTTTGACTTGTTGGGGGAGGAGCTCGGGCTTACTTTGATGGCCGGTGCTTGCGTTGCCGTTGAAGTGGGCTAGGTTCGGGGCTCCGCTGGACCCCAGGTGCTTGAATTGCTGGGGATGCGTGACCTTGTAGGGGCCCTTTTCTGTTGGGAAGATGACTTCGGACCTCTTTTGAGGGCCAGTGGTTGAGTTGTCGTTGAGCGTTTGGAGGCGTCTTGTGCCTTGATATTCGTGCTGCTCGAAAAGGTGTTGGCTCCTTCTTGAATAAGAGGTCCACTGGCGGGCATTTTGGAAGGCGTCTCGTGCCTTGATATTCATCCTGGGAGGTGTTGGCTCCTTCTTGATCACGCGTCACGTGGGCGAGTGGCCGGGATCGGTCTGCGTGGCCAAGGCCGTCATTGATTGCGTGGAAGTGGGCGAGACCGTCCTCTTCCGATCGTGGAATTGCGTGGAAGTGCGCGGCGGCCCCTTGCGCTGGATTTGAATTTCTGCGTGGAGTGGGCGGCGGACCGTCTCGTGGCGGCCGGTCATGAATTGCCATTGAAGTGGGCGAGGGCCGGTTCAATTGCGCTGGTCGGCCGGATTGAATTGCCGTTGGAGTCAGACGGCGGGACCGGGACATAATTGAATTGCCGTGAAGTGGAGCCGTTCTGCGTTGACGGCCGCGTGCGTGAATCCCGAATCTGTGATAGCCGGACAATTGAAGGGTTCAGGGACCATTCTACACTTGGATTTGCCTCGAAAAGGCCTTAGGACAGCCAGGGGCAAAGATTATAAGGGCAGGAAAGTAATTTGGCCACCCCTTGCAAAGAGGTCCGTACGGACCAACCTGGCTGCAAAGAGGTCCGTACGAACCAATGTTGAAATTTGCAGTTCCCAGGTTTTGACCAGGTTTAAATGCCGAGGCATCCTTCATTTCCTTCTTCTTCAGTTCGTGAACCAGGCGAGAGAGAGAGAGAAAAAATCCTCCATTGTTAACCAAAATCAACAATTTTTTTTTTGCTTGAATTGCTTGCCATGGCTGAAGGATCTGGAAGGAGTCGTCGTAGCGCAGTCAAGTGGTGGTCGAGCAACGGATGGAGCTTCAAAGAAATTGGATCTCGTTCGTTCCATCTTCGAAGAACCCGGATGTCTTGTATCCGAATCCGGAGGTGCACAATCGTCGTTCTAGGAACGTCGGGGAGGTAAGAAATCCGTTCCATTTTGATTCCCTGCTCGAATTTTTTGAATGCTAGAACTAGGTTTTAGTTTTTCGCATTTTTGAAATTTTGTTATTTTTTTATGCCTTTTTGTGAAATTCTTGATGAATTGTTGAAAATGGACATGTAAAAATTGTGGGTATGTGTATTTTGTGCAGAAATGTGTAGATTAGCTCTTATTTGTGAAAATAAAGTGCCTCTCTAATGAAATGCATGCTTTGGTGTTTTGTACCGTATGCTATTTATGTATGTACATTATGAGAAAAATTATCGTGTAGTGATAATTTTTGTGAAAAAATGTGACATGTGCCGTGTTTTGTGACGGGTTTTGTCTGAAAGTGTGTGCCGTGTAGGGACGGATTTTTTGAAAAATGTGTTATGCATATGTGTCGTGCCGTGTGTGCCATGTTTTTTGGGTGACGGACTTTGTGGGGAAAATATGTGCAATATGTGCCGTGTGTTTGTGACGGGTTATTTTCATGTGCCTTTCCGTGTTGGACGGACTTTTTTGAAAATGTGTCGTGTAGGGCTTAATCCCTCTTTTGAGAAAATGTGCAATGTGTGCCGTTTTTTGTGACGGGCTGCATGGGAAAAATTATATGTATAATGTATGTGAAAATTATGTGCGACATATGCCGTGTTTTGTGACGGGTTATGTGAAAAATATGTGCAATGTCCGTGTTTTGTGACGGGTTATTTTTCATGGCTTTCCGTGTAGACGGACTTTTGTGCCTTTTGTTTTATATTAAGTGCTGCGATTGGCGTACCTTTGCTGTGTTTACCTGCATGATGCGGGGCTTATGGCCGGGAATGCCAAGAGGATGAAGACTCGGGGATCGCTCGAGGCTGTTGTTGAGCTGTGGCAGCGGATGCCCGATATTTCCGTGGATGGTAGGCCAAGTCCGGAGGCTGGTCTGCGCTTTCTCACCTGGGTTTGTTCGTAGAGACCTGGCGGAGTTTTGATACGAGGAAGAACAAGAGCTTCTTCCTTGGCCTTTCTGAGTATTGGTGGGATACCACCCACACCTTCCATCTGAGCTGGGGAGAGGTGACGGTGACGCCGACCGACTTTGCTGCGATCCGGGCTTTCCTTCAAAGGAGGGCCGGTGCGGTGGAGAGATGTGATCTCCGATGTGGTGTTGACCGAGCTGCTGGGCTTTGAGCCTCGTCCTCGCAGGGGCCTGGGCATGTTGTATAGCGACGTGGAGCTGAAGATCACGGCCAGCATTGGGGCCTACGTCCGGGGTACCGGCCAGGTGACGGCGGAGCAGCTGGCGCGCTCCTTTTTGTGGTATGCATTGTCCGAGACTTTGTTCTCGAACCACGCGACCGCGGCTCCCTTTGCTCTGTTGGAGAGCTTGATTGATCTGGATAGGGTCTGTGATATTGCTTGGGGCGAGGCAGGCTTGGCTGAGCTCTACTTCTCCTTGGACCGGTTTAGCCGGGGTGTGGCCAGTTCGTTGGCCTGTTTTGACTTTGCTTTGGAGGTATGAGTTTATTGCTGTTTTTGATTTAGCAACTTGTCGTTTCTCCGTTTTCTTTTGCACTGAGCCTTCTCTGTTTTTGTCGCAGGTGTGGTTTTATGAGGTTTTTCAGTGCTTCCCGTGGGATAGAGATCCGGGGGCTGTTGCTGCGTATCCTGCTATCTTTGCAGGCTCGTACGGCGAGGAAGAGGAGGACCAGCGGGGAAGCTCACCATCGCCTATGGGGATGTGCAGGAGCGTCTGGAGAGGGGTAGCCGGAGGGGTTTGTTTTGTTCCCGTGGGCTCGGTATGAGGGTGATGAGTTCGAGGGGGCTCCTGAGGTGACAGCGCAGCGGAAGATGCTGCGGGGCTTGACCTGCGATGTTATGTATCTGGGGGAGCGGGTCTTCTGGCAGCATGGCCCTGGTGTGCTTCCCGTGGCTCCGAGGGACCCTCCTTTTGGGATGCTTGATTCCCGGGACATGGATGTGCTTGACTTTGAGAGGTACCTTGGCGGTGTGGGCGCCGAGGAGTTCATCTTGTATGGAGAGGATGCGGGGCCTTCGTGAGGAGGAAGCTGAGGACGGGCAGGTGCTGGCGAGGAGAGAGGGCTCGCGGGCTCCCCAGAGGTTCCGATGCGGGGCCGGATTTCACGTATGTCCGTGGGGACGGGTCGAGGCGGAGGTGTCTGCCCGTTTCTGAGCAGGCTCCTGCTGCATACCGAGTGGATCCCGACAGATCGGTGAGTGTGCTGACTCTTTTCCATCTTGGCATCTTTTCTGCATTTTTCTCTTTTTGTTGTTGAGTGTAACTGTATTGCTGAGCGTTTCCTTGGCTGTTTGCTTGTGCAGGTCCCGGGGAGAGCCTATGATATGCTGACTCGCCGTTACGTGGCGATGAGGTCGTTTGCGAAGAAGATGGCGTCGAAGATTTCTTGCCGGTCTTCGCGACGCGTGCCGGCGTGCGGCCTCTGCCTTCGAGGCATTCTGTAGAGCGTTCCTCCAAGCCGATCGGAGCCGCAGCAGGAGGGACCTTCGAGGGGGCGGCATAGCATGGATGCCGGGACGTCTTCAGGAGCTCCGGGGCAGCAGCCCTTTTATCAGTTCTTCCCTCCTCAGGATGCACAGGGCGAGGGTCCGTCAGAGCCTTCCTTCTTTGATCCTTTCGCCGGATTTGATCCTTCGGATTATTTTGAGTGGCAGCCTCCGGCGGGGGCTCGGTACTCTGATGACGAGGATGTGACGGGCGAGTTCACAGGGATGCCCGACTTCTCTCTGGAGGACCTCGGCGAGGATGATGATGATGCTGAAGAGTCGGATTAGGGTCCATTTGCTTTCCCTCTTTCCATATCTTCTCTTTTTTTTATTTAGCAACAGACATTTATGGGTACCTGTAATAAAACATTTGTATTTGCACGGCAAATAGCATTTTATTTTAAGATGTAATGTCATTTTTGTGATTCCTGGGAATTGTCCTAGAAATGGTTGCTATTATTTTTTTATTTTGTGCATGCCACGTGAGCTGAGAGTGCGTTTGTGGGTAGTGTATGTTCACCGGGAATGGCTTTGGCCAGTGTTGGGCGGTTTGGAGCAAGGTCTGCGGGGACGGTGGTTGTTGTGCTGTTTGCTGGGGAAATGGGTTCTTTTTGCAAGGAGGTCCGTACGGACATACTTAGCATGCAAAGAGGTCGTACGGACCAACCTTGCTTTGGGAAGGAGATAAATGCCTTCCAGTGTCTGGTTCTTCCCCATTCCCCATTTGCAGCCATTTCGAGCTTTCATCCCCATTTTCTCTAGGAACCTCCATTTTGCCATGGATTCTTCGTACGTCACTAGAATTTTGCCGAGGCTTTCGCAGGAGAGGCAAGCACACTTCCCTGAGCAGTTGAAAACGTGGATGCGGCGCCGTATGAGGCATCAGAGACGGGCTTTCGAGGTAAGGTTTCGTCTTTGCTCGATTTGGTCTTTTAAGGAGTTGGTTCCTGATTGGGATTTGTTGCGGGCTGCCGCGAAGTTCTGGGATGTTAGGAGGCATGTGTACTGTTTCTCCTACAATGAAATGGTGCCCACTTTTGAGGATTTTCGGGCTTTGATTGGAGGACCGGAGGTGGAGGCCATCTCGCTTCCTTTGATTGGTGGTGCTGCGATGAGCGTGAAGCTTGCAGGCTTTCTTCGTACTTCGTTGGAAGAAGTGCAGGGCATGATCCTTGATTCGGGTCATATCGACATTTCTGAGCTACCGGAGCGGTTCATGGTTGATGATGAGAGTGACGTCTCTTGGGATGTATTCGCCTTGTGCGTGATGGCGACGCTTTTCCTGGTCAGCTCCCTTGGCATTTGTGATGGGGCTTTGCTAGATGTGGTAGGGCACTGCAGAGCTGGAGAGGATATTGTCCCGTTGGTCTTTGGGGAGACTCTTCATGGTATCGACCGTCGCGGCTGGGGATCGTTTTATGAGAGGGGAAGCCCCACTTTGCTCACCTTGTGGCTGCGAGAGAGACTTCAGGCCATGCCGGAGGCTCCGACTTCGTTTAGTCCGTGGTCATTTGCTCAGCGACCTCTTGTATTGGATATGGATCATCCGCACAGGAGAGATGGATGGCACAGCTTGGTGCGCATCGGATCCGCTGGTGGGTTCCGCGCTGGAGGATTGAGACTAGGAGGATCTTGCGGGAAGGGTCCTACGTTGTCAGAGTTCCAGGTTTGTCTTGGTCCTCCTTCTATATTCCGTCGCTTGTTTCCGGCGGTTTGGGATGAAGCGGGAGCCTTTGTTGGCTGGGATGACCTTGCTGCTGCGGAGGTAGTTCCTCTTTGTATGGCGGCTTCAGGTGCCTTCTTGTATTTTTGAGGGTATGGAAGTATTCCGCTTCCCCTCCTGTGGTACTTCTTAGACGTCGGGAGAGTGTCGTATTGACGACTCGGTGCCTGGCCTGGTATGGGCGGCGTGTTGGGCGCCCAAGTGGTCTTGGAGGCGGGCGTGTAGCGATTCTGGGACCCGGTTGCCGTAGCAGCTATTGCCTTAGGAGTGCTGAAGCCTGGTCTGACCCTTTGGATGTGACGGGAGACACTTTGTTTGACTACGAGACTAGGGTTGGCCGGCCCGCAGGGAGAGGTCCTCTTTTGCAGACTCAAGGGGAGGAGATCGAGCCGAAGCACGGGCGAATGAAGCCCTGAGAGCTGCTGGATTGTTTGACTCTACGGGGAGGACCCCTGATCTCGGACTGAGAGACGCAGAGTTGGTTCACGTGGAGCGAAAGAAGACTCGCCGGGGACGAGGGAAGAAAGGAAAGAATGGCGAGGGGACAAGCGCAGACGGCGCGGAATGACCTCCTAGGTATCCATTCATTGCATTGCAAACACATTATTAGTTAAATGTATTAAGCTGTCTTTTAGCATGTTGTGAACTTGAGAGTAGACCGTGCTTGAACTCATCAAGAAATGTTGTAACCGTTAGTGATTTGTGATTTACTTTTAAAGCTTTGTCGAGACGCAAGATCTCTTGTTTGCCTTTGCTTTTGTTGTGCACTTTGTCGGCGTCCGTCCTTGGACTTTTCTGTTGCATTTGCGGGCTGAAGCAGTCTGGGCCATGACGGCAATCCCTTTTGCTTAGGCTTTGTGCTTGGCTGAGAGGTTGAGTGATCTCCTGACAAGTCGTTTTGACGGTCTTTTTCGCAGCTTCCTTGCCTCTTGTTGGCGTCGGGCTCTTGACCTCTTTTTTGCAGCTTCTGCTTGAGCTTCTTTTTTTTTGTGAGCCTTTGCTCGAGCTCTCTCTTTTTTTTTTATTGTTTTTTTTTTTGTGAGCCCTTGCTCGAGCTCTCTCTTTTTTTTTTATTTGTGAGCCCTTGCTCGAGCTCTCTTTTTTTGTTTTGAAGCGCGTGAAGGCAAAGACAAGCCCCTGGCTTGGAAGCAGACATGAGTCAGTCGTTTGATGCTGAGTGACCCTCGGATGTCCTTTGATGTTGCCGCCGTCGTTTGACTTGGTCAAGGTGACTGCTGGGGCGTGTTTCTTGAAAAGTGCGTAGCTTGATGGAGGTCTTGATTGACATTCAAACTTTTGACTTTTTTGTGTATTTTTAGACCGGACCAATTAAGGTTGCCTACGTTCCCCCGGACTAGAGGGCTCAGGTCTGCGTAGTTCGACACTACATGGAGTGCCAAGAGATGCGCAGTTATTCTTCTTTAGGCGAAGTATCTGCGAAGTTTGCTTCCGTTGACTGGATTCATGAAGGGATTGCCGTCTAGGTCTGTCAGCTTCATGGCGCCTCCGGAGAAGATCTTTTGAACCACGAAAGGGCCGATCCATGTGGGTTCCCATTTTCCAGTGGGTTGGTTCGAGTGGGAGGCTTTTCTTTGAGTACAAGGTCGCCTTCCCTGATGTCTCGGGATTTGACTTTCTTGTCGAAAGCTCTAGCCATCCTGCTTTGATAGGCTCGGACGTGTTCCATGGCCTTTAGTCGTCGCTCGTCTAGCAGAGCCAATTCGTCATGTCGGCTTCGGAGCCATTCGACTTCGTTGATGTCATTTTCCAGCAGCACTCGGAGTGAGGGAATTTCTAGCTCGATGGGAAGGACTGCTTCCATCCCGTATGTCAGGGCAAATGGGGTTTCTCCCGTGGCTGTTCTGACTGATGTGCGGTAGCCCCAAAGTGCAAGGTGCAGCTTCTCGGGCCAATCTCGTCCTCGGGTGGTCATTTTTCGGATGATTCGTTCGAGGGTTTTGTTTGCTGCTTCCACGGCGCCGTTTGTTTGTGGCCGGTAGGGAGAAGATTTGTGGCGTGTGATCTTGAATTCAGCCAGCAGTCTGTCGAATTCCCCCTCGAAGTGTGAGCCATTGTCTGATATGACCTCATTTGGGATGCCGTATCGGCAGATGATGTTTTCCTTGAGGAAATGCGCGACCTTCTTGGAGGTGAGTACTTTGTAGGACTTGGCTTCGACCCATTTGGTGAAGTAGTCGATGGCTACTAAGATGAACTCGTGGCCGTTGCTGCCTGGCGGAGCGATTTTCCCGATGACGTCAATTCCCCAAGTGGCAAATGGCCAAGGTGTAGTCATGCAGTAGAGATCGTGAGGAGGTAGATGATTGAGGTTGGAGAACCGTTGGCACTTGTCGCAGCTTCGGACAAAGTGGATGCAATCTGCCTCCATGGAGATCCAGTAGTAGCCCATCCTGAGAATGATTTGCATCAGGGCTCTGGCGTTCATGTGGGGACCGCAAGCCCCATTGTGGACTTCGTTCATGAACTTGTTTGCTTCTTCTTGGCTGATGCAGCGTAGGAGTGGCCCATGGTAGCGTTTCTTGTATAGCATGTCCCCGAGGATGACGAAGTGAGAGGCGAGGCATTTTAGGGCCATGATGCTCTTGGTTTTGACCCCTCCTGTGTGTGGGTCTTCCTTGTTCATGAAGGTGGTTTCCCCGCTCTTGAGGTATTGGAAGATCTGGTTATACCATGGCTCATTGACGGGCTTAGGTTCTGGTTTGATCTCACAACAGTAGGCAGGAATTTCCTTTCGCCCGACTTTGAAGGGTTTGATTGCTTTTCCTTCAGGGATTTCCACAAGGGAAGCCAAGGTGGCTAAGGCGTCTGCAAACCTGTTTCGGTCTCTTGGCAAGTAGTGGAAGGTGACTTCCTCGAATTGTGTGATGAGGTCCTCCATGCAGGCATGGTATTTTTGCAAGCCTGGGTCTATGGTTTTCCACTTGTTGGAGACTTGGTTGATGATCAAGGCTGAGTCCCCATAAACTTCGAGTTTCTGGACATTCCTCTCGAGTGCGGCTTGTAGTCCGGCAGCGCAGGCTTCATATTCGGCGGCATTGTTGGTTACCTCGAAATTGAGCTTTATAGCAATTGGGGTGTGCTCGTCCCTGGGATCTACCAAGAGCATACCGATGCCGTTTCCCTTTTTATTGGCTGCTCCGTCGAAGAACAGTTGCCATCGATTTTCGCTTTCGATTGCGAGGATTCCCTCGTCTGGAAATTGTGGTTCGGGGCCTCGAGCCTCGTCGGTTGGGAAATCAGCCAGTTGTTCAGCCATGGCCCGTCCCTTGATTGACTTTTGGTTTACGTACTTGATGTCAAATTCCGCTAGGAAGAAAGACCATTTGGCGAGCCTCATTGACAGAGATGGTTTGTCGAAGAGGTACTTGACTGGGTCCATTTTGGAAACCAAGTGTACTGTGTGCGACTGCATGTAGTGCCGTAGTTTCCCGACAACCCATACCAGAGCTGCGCAGGTTTTCTCGAGGGCTGAGTAATTGAGTTCGCTGCCTTGAAACTTTCGACTGACGAAGTAGATGGCATTTTCGACTCGTGACTCCTTCTTTTCTTGACAGAGCATGGCTCCAACTGCGGTGTCGGTCACAGTTAGGTATAGCAACAGTGGCTTTTCCTCGTGGGGAGGACAGAGAATCGGAGGACTCACAAGGTATGCTTTTATTTTCTCAAAGGCATCTTGGCATTCTGAGTTCCATTCGATGTCGGCGTTCTTCTTCATCAGTTTGAAGATTGGCTCGCACATAGAGGTCAATTGGTTGTGAAGCGACTGATATACTGTAGGCGGCCCATGAAGCTTTTCACCTCTGTCTGAGTTTGCGGTGGTCTCATTTCGATGATGGCCTTGATCTTTTGAGGATCAACCTCGATGCCTCTCTCGGTGACCATGTATCCCAAAACCTTGCCTCGGCTAACCCCAAATGTGCATTTGGCAGGGTTAAGCCTCATTGAGTGTTTTCGAAGGCGATTGAAGAATTTTCTCAGGTCTGTGAGGTGTTGTCCATCTGATCCCTTTGAGTGGATGATCATGTCATCGACGTACACTTCGATCTCTTTGTGGATCATATCGTGGAAGAGGGCGGTTGCTGCCCGTTGGTAGGTAGCCCCAGCGTTCTTTAGTCCGAACGGCATTACTGTATAGCAGTAGGTTCCCCAGGGGGTTGTGAAAGCTGTCTTTTCTTGGTCTTCTTCGGCCATCTTGATTTGATTGTAGCCGGCAAATCCGTCCACGAAGGACTTGACTTCGAAATTGGCTGTAGTGTCTACCAACATGTCGATGTTGGGTAGTGGAAAATCGTCCTTGGGACTTGCTTTGTTGAGATCTCGGAAGTCCACGCAACAGCGTACTTTTCCATTGGCCTTGGTGACCGTGACGATATTGGAGAGCCATGTGGGGTACTCGATCACCCTGATGAAGCCGACGCGGAGCATTTTTTCGATCTCCTCTTTGACTTGTAAAGACCACTCTGGCTTGATTCGGCGTAGCTTTTGCTTGATGGGCTTAGCCTCGGGATTCAAAGGGATTCGGTGCTCTACAATGTTAGGATCTAATCCGGGCATGTCTCGGTAAGACCAAGCGAACACGTCCACGAACTCTTTGAGCACTGCAGTCAATGCGTCTTGCTCTGTGCCGGTGAAGAAACTTCCGATTTACGTCTCTTTTGGCTCTTCAGCAGTTCCCAAATTCACTTTGGTTAAAACCTCCTCGGCAGCTTGGGCCCGGTTTTCTCTCGTTTGACAACATGCTTAAAGATGTGCTTAATGTATTGTTCGTTTAATGTGTACGCTTCTTTATCAAGTGAATCGTTATTAGCTTGTTTGTGTGTTAGTTAATTTATCTGTTGTTAAAGATGCAATGAGAGGATACTCGGAAAGATCGAAGCATTCATTAAGAGCATACGGGAATACATTATTGGTAATGAGCTCGTAATCTTCTGGCGTGAGGCCATCAGATGACTCGATAGACTCAAATTCAAAGATAATGGACTCAGGATGAGTTTTAACACTAGACTCTAGGACTCGAGGGGTCAGACCAAGTTGTTCGATCATGTCCTTTTGCGGCGGTGGGTCGGAGAAGGTGGCCCAGTTATTGAGTGGCAATGAGCTTGATAGGAGATGGGGCTTGAAGGGCTTTATGTCACCGTTCCCGATCATTGCTATCACAGAGTTATCAGAAACAAAATCGATTAGATCTGGCATCTCGATTTCTTCTTTGAAGAGCAGGTGGAGCAGTGGTTCGTCCCAAGCATCGTCTGCGGAGTCTTTTGCTTTTGTCTTGGGCATTACTAGCTCGAATGCAGACTCGTCCCGCTTGTTGAGGGCAGGAGTGTTGACAGAGAGTTTTTCGAATTCTTCCGCCAAAGAGGGAGTTTTCCCGAACCAAAATTCGTTGTGAATAGTGGTGGTCATGGATCCCCGTAGAGGCGGTGTGTCGAGAAATGCTCTTCGGACGGGATTTGGCTTGAGGCCTCTGAATCTTGCCAGGTTCTGCTGGAGCTTGTCCATGGTTGTCGGCCAGCTTTGTTTGGCACTGATCAGCTCTGTTCCCTTTTCTGGATCTTCTTCCAAGTTGCCGGCCTTCTTTGTGAAGTACTTGGTCATGTCGAAGCTGTAAGGACGAAGATCGGAGATTGCGTGTACGCCTCTTTTGTTATCTGCGGAGCGTTTTCGTGCAGCTCGCTTGTCCTCCGCAATGTGTTCGGGAGTAGGAGAGTATCCCAGGCCGTGCAGGGTATTCTGTTCTTTGACGTGTTTGGACACTGACCACAGTTGCACCTTGAGATAAACTCCTCATAGGGGTCATCTTCTATTGGTTCATGATCCACATTCTTAGGCGGCTCTTCATCGTCACTGGCTGACAACCAACCATTGTGCCTAGCACCCATACGATCATGTCCATTGTGATTGTTCCAAACTGATTCTGGGTCTTGTGGTTCAGTTGATTCTTCACTCTTGTTGCCATCACTATCGTAAGAGTCATCGTCACTGTCATCAGAATCATTATCCTCCCATACTATCCGGACTTCGGCTAGGAGAGAGCGCCGATCATATCTTTTAGGAGAGGACGGGTGTGTGCAACCACAGAAGTTGTCATAGGCCCCCAGTGCTGGAAGTGGCAGTTGTGACTCAGCTTTTCCTCCCAGGAAATGTGGGAGAAGGGCGAAAGGTGGCGGTACATATCTGACCCCAGGGAGTATATGGAAGCAATCCTCCTCATCTGAGCCTTCACCTTTGCTATCATCAGGACTGTACTCGGCTTCTCCCAGGACCATTTTGCAGAAATGTACTAGCTCAAGGTGTGCTTCGGCCACTTTACTAATAAGACTTAATACGGGTGCCCGTCTAAAGCTCTCTTGTTCAATTCTTCTTGAGTGCTCTAGCCATCTTGTGTAAATGGTCTTCTCATAGTTTGACCTGAATGGCCCCAGTTCTTCAGTATCAGCTATCTCTTCTTCTGAGAAGTAGTGAGCCTCGTAGTCGAGCAGGGAGCTGCTAACATGGAACCATGGGGAATCAGCCTGTCCCCGATTCCCGAGGCTGAGTGGGAATCCGAATTCAAGATCCTCAACCAAGTTGATCAAGGGTATTTGGGAGTTTTTGTCTGGCTCATCATTCAAACCTTCCTTGGCGTGAGAGGGCTCTTTGATCTCAATCATGTTCACCCTGTTGTTGTTTCTAGGGAATGGATTGTTGACAGTGTTGGGCCCCTCGGGTACTTCTAGCTTTCCCTTTTCAATTAGCCCCCGTATAGCCTTCCTTAGTACTATACAATCATCAGTAAGGTGCCCGTGGTACTGATGGAAAGCACAATGTTTGGTGGTGTCCAGAGGGATGCTGGGATCCCTGGGCTGGTAATTATCCAAGGGTCGAATCAAACCTTCCTTGACCAGTCCTCTGAAGACTTCACTAAGGGGCATTCCGAAGTTACTGAACCTTATATTCTGAGGCTTGGGCATCTCGACTTTCTTAGGCACGAAAGGAGTGGCATTGTTGCAATTGTGTCCGGCAAAGTTAACAACTTCTTTGCCCTTTGGGTGGGTAGGAACAGGATTGGCGGCGGTGGCTCGGTACCGTTAAGTAGGGGCAGTTGCTTGTTGCTGATTGTAGGCCTTTTCAAACTTAGCCCCAGAGCTGACCATGGCACGCAGATCTGGATAGTGGAAATTGCTAAGGGATGCTCTTAGGTGAGGCTTCAAACATGACTGAAAGATGTCCAGCTGTTCTTCGTCAGAAGGGGGAATGGCTATCTCACTCAGCTTAAGGTTCCAACGTTTGTAAAAGTCACCAATGTTCTCATCAGGGCGTTGCACAGTTGTTTGCAAGTCTACCTGATTCGTTTCCCATTCTAAGTTGGCCTTGTACTTTTCGGTGAAGGCGTTGGTGATCTGTTCCCAAGTGGCCCTGGACTCGGGTTTCAGCCGGAAGAACCATTTCAGAGCCCCCAGTTTTAGAGAGAGGCTGAAGTAATCGGCCAGCTGCTGGTTCGTGCATCCTTTAGACTTCATAGCTAAGGTATAGGTGTCCAGATGGGTTTTTGGGCAGGCCATTCCATCAAACAGTTCCAAACTGGGCATCACGAACTTGTGGGGTAAAGGCACAATAGAATCAGGATTTGTGGGCCGGAGGGCAGCCTTCTTTCCTGCCAGCTCGGCAATCTGTGCTTTCATTTCCTTGTGATGTTCCATGAACCAGGCCAAGTGAGGGTCCTCTGGTGGAGCCGTGGCGTTCAAACCAGTGACTGAGCTGGAGAAAGGAGTTACCATTGGCGGCACACTGGTGGAGGGGATGGCCGGACTCGGGGCATAAGTGAAAACCTATCCTTGGCCTAAATTACCCTGGGGGTGTAAGTAGGAGCCTGGGCAAAGGGATAGAACCCAGCGGCTTATTGTTGGCTTCCAATAGGCAAAGAGGGTGGTGGCAGACCTGAAGTAGCCGGGTAGCTCGGGTTTCCAGGGTGAGACTCATAAGTAGGCTTAAATGCGGGCTGTGGACCTTGGTTGTTGAACTGTATGCCTGGATGTGGCGAGGGTATATAGCCAGGAGGGTACTGCGGTCCTGGTCATTCTGATGAGATTGGGATGGGGGCTTGCTAGCCCATTGGACCCTGAGTGAGAAATGGGTTTGTGGAAGCCGGCGAGGTGTTAGGGGCAGCTGGACCAACATCATTTAGAAGAGGGGCACCTGACTGTTGCCCTAGACCGAACTGTGGTGGCGGCATTCCAAACGGTTATTGTGGTACTCTGAACTATTATTGTGAAGGTCCGGGCTGATCGGTTCCAAACTGAGGCGGGATCCCAACTTGCTGTGGCGTTCCGAGGTACCCCCAACCATGGGAAGACATCCCGTGCTGATTTTGTCACCACTGGGGAACTGCGAACTGGCTTGTCCCGCCAGACTGGATGAGCCCAGTAGTCTGTGGTTGGGGAGCTGGCTGGCCCATAGATCGAGAGGCATGGGCTTCGGTAGTAGTACCATAGGATGCTGGTGGTGGCATCCTGAAGTAGTCAGGGCGACCGAGAGTGGGATTGGGGTCCTCCTCTTCTTCCACGGTGAAAGTGCCATCGGGATTGGAACTAGCAATCAAGCCATGGCTCCTAATAGCCTCCAGAAGGATATTCATCTGTGCTTCCTGTCGCAGTCTCATTTGTTCGGCCAATTGATTCCACTGCTGTTCTGTCTGGGGAGTCCCGGGAGGCTAAGTGGTGTTGTCCCTATTGTTACCAGCTGATGTAGACATTCTGAAAATCGGAGTCGAAGCAAACGGTGAAGTTGACGATGCGCTTGATTCTTCCCAACTAATCAGACAGTGACTCGGTGTCCGTACCCAAGCCTTGCGAGGTGCTGCGGGAGGAAGATACAAGGGAGGTTCAGACTTTGGGATGGAAGGAAGAAGGGTAGGTGTTTAGGCTCAGGGCTCATGCAACATGCAGTTATTTGTTCCCGTTTACTTAAAATGTGTTTTATTAAAACCTAACCGGTTGGAAAAGATTGCTCTTCTTTTTCGCAAACTACTTTAAGTCCTGGATCAGGGGAACCCATCACTACGCCTGCGGACCCTCAACCTGTAACCTCGAACAAGGGTTCCGTAGGGCAAGCGGGTCCCACCGACCGAAGAAAGGAAACGAACCTAAGGTCTGGCGGATCATGGAGTCTTAACGCGCCTTCGATGTAAATTACCGGCGAAGCCTGCGTCGGGAATCAAGATCGGGTCAGAGTGTCTGACGGAAAACCGGCATGACTCCGACTGATAATAGTCCACGAGGGATCTTGACCCGTTTTTGGTTAAGCGGTAATTAGACATGGATCGAGCATTAATCCTAGATGACTCGGTGTCACACTGGGAGCCGGTGGGTCAAAGTCAAAGTTCGAGCCCCAGTCAAGATCGAATCAAAGTTCATGACGAAAAACCGGCATGGCTTCGACTGAGTTAGGTCCGTGGGGTATCCTGACTTGGCACGTTGACTAGGATTTGACCTACTACGGGGCATGCACTGACGCTGTCTGACACGGACCGGACCAAAAACCAACCGAGTCTCGGACAAAGTGTGTCACGGACAAGTGCAGGGTCGACACGAGGGTAAACCAATGGCTTTTTGGGTCATCCCGTGCTCGCACCGATAGGCGTAGGAAGGCCTCCCAGGCTGCTACTGAGATTTCCCGGGTTAAGGACGTAGTGTGCAGTGTAAGGTCAACGTGCGCGTAGTGTGCGGCAGTCTATTTTCCTTTTTGGGTAAAAACAGAAATTTTCAAATGTGTCTTAAAAGCATGATGCATGCAAAAAAAAAGATTTTTTTTTATTTGAAAACATGCAAGCACATAAGCACATAAACACATAAAATTCGAACAATTAAGGAAACGGATCTGAAAGTCAAAATTTCGACTTTTCCCGGGACGGTCAAAACAACAACAAAGCATAGCGGGAAAAATACACACACACACAACAAGAATTTTCAAGTGTTGGGACGGAAGCTTGACCCACAAAAGCTTTTTTTTTTTTTTGAAATGACACCGGTACGTGGCATTGTTATACCATATTTTATCCCCGACTCTGGTAAGGAGGCGTTAACAGGAAATTTAATGGTTTTCACCTATATACCGAGTATCATCATTTTTTTTTATTATATTTTTTAAAAAAAACTTATATTGATTCCCAGCGGAGTCACCACTGTGATGATGTGCATCCGCGGTTTTTTGATGTTTTTCCTTTTTCCTTTCTCTTTTTCTTTTTTGGAATTGTTTTGGAAAAAAATCAATGTTTTCGGAGTCGCCACGCCATTTTTAGTTTAAGGGCCAAAACTTTGAAAAATACCCAATATTTAGAGAAAACGAGTTCGGAGGTCACGTTACATTACGGGAAGAACGTTAGTGTTCACCCGGAATGCCTCGTACGACGAGTCTTCCTCACTTGAAAAATTTTGTTATGTGTGTGTGTTTTAAAAGGGGGTTTTTTTGAAAATACTTGGGACTTTAGGGACTGAACTGAAAAACATTTTGAAAATAGTGATTAAACAGAAAATAACAGAAAATTGGGGACTGTTTACAAATGACAGTATCATCCGCGTGGACAAGACTGTAGTACAATCTTGTCCGCGCGGGCTAACATGCAATGTAAATATTTTACAGTTTCCAGTTTAGTCACTATAATTTCCAGAAAGTTAACTGGATTTACAGGACTTAACTGGAATTGTAACTGGAAGACAGAAAATAAAGGGGGATTTGGATTTTGGCATCCATGCTTGTCCTCTCTTTCCCTAGTCTTGGATTAGTGGTCATAAGTGATGAATCCACTTAATCAAGTCATCCCGGGGGTACGTTGCGACTTTGTGAGCATTTCATTTGCTTGGGAATAGGGGTTTTTACATAAAAAGTAAGTTGACAAGGGAGTTAGGTCAAGATGTATCAACTTTTAGAGGAAGGTTTCTAAGGTGGTCATAGGAAGACCAACCTTGAGACCTATACTCAAGTGTATCTTGTACATCTTGTGTGACCCATTTTGTGTGTCTAGATGATGTTCATCCAAGGAAGATGTTCCAAGGTGAGCATCTTAGACAAGGGGAGGGGAATTTGCAAGAAATGTAAATAATGTTGACCATTTGAGATGATCATCTATGGAGATTGACTCCAAGATGGCCATATGTAGGTCAAGGAAGCAAGTAAAGAATAAAATGTAAAGAGGCATGAATATAAAGATGTGGACCATTTAATATGATCATCTATGGAGATGAACTCCAAGATGACCATCTTCTTGGTCAAACAAGCAAGTACCAAGAAATATAAAAGAAGGGAGTGGGGAAATGACATAAAATAAAAGGGAATGTGGATTATTTTGGAAGAAATAGAAATTCTAAAGAAAGAGTGGATTCCATCGTTTCTATGGTTACTTCTTAAACGGTGAGGTCTTCTCTATACACCGGAGCCTTTCACTTTATTTAATGAATATTATTGGTAACTTGTATACAAATGCCTATGTAATCATTAGTGTTCAAAGTGAGAGTGAGATCGATAAGAATGTGCAGTCAGGAGTAAATAAGTCCGGGGTTCGAGTTGTAGTTTGGTAGTTTGATCGTGGTTGTTTTAATGGAAATGCATATTTCCATTATTTTTTAAAAATTCAAAAAAAAAATCGAGGGCGAATTATGATAAATGAGTTGATCGATTAAGATTTTGTCTTTCTTTTTTTGCTTGAAAACACCAATGATTAATATATTCATTATTCATTATATGTCATATCTTATCCATCTCACTCTCACTTTGAACACCAATGATTAATATGGATCATCCATGGAAATGGGTTCCATGGAGATCCTCTTGAATCCTTGGGACAAGAGGGAAAGGGATGAACAAAAGGAAAGAATTAAACTACATGGTATGAATATGGATGAATGAAAGAGATATGAGTGAAGAGATTGAGGGTTTACCAATGATTCTTGGGTGTGTGGTTAGGGTTTGAAGGATTCAATTGCTTGGAAGTGGTTTTGGGGTGGATTTGGTGTTGAATTTGGTGTAGAATTTGAGTGGTGAGAGTGTTGAGGCCTGTTTGAGAGAGGATTTTGACAGAGTAACAGTAGGTTTTACAAATTTTTTTGGCCTTTTGAAACTGAGGGAGAAGGGCTGAATTTATAGGGTTGCTGGATGCTGATCTTATCCGCGTGGACAAGATTGTAGGTGCAATCTTGTCCGCGCGGACTACCCAAGCAAGCGTGCCTGAACAATGCAGAAAAGCAGTTTTGGCATTTTCCCTTTGGTCAATATTCCTTTCTTTATGGGAAATGACAAATACCAGCGAGTTTTTGTATATTTTTTATTCCTAAAAGGTCATTCCTCATTCAAATTGTCAAAATAATGTCCAAAATGCCCTTACATGATTATAAATCACTAATTTGGGCTGACGGAACATTAACGACCCAGATTGGGATACTTACACTAATGCTCGAAGACATATCCGCCTTCGATCAAACAGGTGTGGATCATCAAAAGGTGCTAACCCCAGGACCCATAAGAATAAAAGGAACCTCATGCTTAAATGTTTAATTTTCAGTTCCTCTGCTTCATGGCTAGAACTTCCAATGCAGATTCAAATGAATGGTATCTTAATAGTGGCTGCTCAAGACAAATGACAAGAGATATCACCTTGCTGGAAGATGTTCGTGAAGAAAGTGGTCCATTAGTAACTTTTGGGTATAACAACAAAGGAAAGACAATTGTATATGGAGTCATTCAAAAATGAAATATCAAAATAAAAGAAGTTTCTCTAGTCAAAGGACTCAAGCACATTCTTCTCTTCATATCTCAATTTTGTGACAAAGGATTGCTTTGCAACTTCACTTCAACGAACTGCTTCATTAAAGATGGCATATCGGGAGTCACTTTGCTCAAAGGGATTCGTAAAAGTAATGTTTATATTACGATTTTAATTCTTCTTGCAACATTACTAATCTATGTTGTGTAGCAAAAAGTGTGAGTGAAAATAGTTGGATGTGGCATAAAAGACTTAGTCACCTGAACTTCAAGTATTTATCAAATATTGGAAGGGAAAGTCTAGTTCGTGGTCTACCCAAAGTAGATGATCACCACGACAAGAAATGCACCGCATATCAACTTGGAAAACAACCTAAGGCATCTTTCTCCAACAAGACCGTGCCTTCAACTTCAAGATGTTTGCAACTACTCCATATTGATATGTTTGGACCTGTCACCAGCGCAAGCATTGGAGGAAGTAGATATACTTTAGTTGTGGTGTATGATTACTCAAGATATACGTGGGTTGAGATGATGACCTACAAAGATGATTGCTATAACATTTTAACCTCACTCTTGAGACAGCTTCAAACTAAAAAAGAAGATGACATCGTTAGTGTTAGATCGGATCATGAAACTGAATTCAAGAACAACGGTGTAGCTCAATACTGTGATGACCATGGTATTGACCATAACTTCTCTGCTGTTGTAGTTCCACAACAAAATGAGGTTGTGAAAAGAAAGAATAGAATGTTGATTGAGGCCGAAAAGACAATGATAGCTGAATCCAAGCTACCCCAATATTTTTGGGCTGAAGCAACCAACACAGCGTGATTCACTCAAAATCGATCCCTTATCAACAAGACCTACAACAAAACTCCATATGAACTTTGGAGAGGAAGAACTCCTAACATTGCTTTCTTCAAGATTTTTGGATGCAAATGATTTATTCTATACATTGGAAGAGAGCATCGAGGTAAATTCACTCCTAAAACTGATGAAGGTATTTTTGTAAGGTATGCCAAATATTCTAAAGTTTTTCGTATTTTCAATAAAATAGTTTAAAGATAGTAGAATATGTCCATGTTACTTTTTATGAACATTCTCTCATTGAGCCATATTTGGCTCCAAATATTGCTAATGACTTTGTTAACCTAATGAGATAGGTGTTCCCCCACAAACTACACTTAGATCAGAAAATCACTCAACACAAGTAAATCTATCAACTTCGACCGCACCAAGTTTTTCAGAACCAACATCAGAAGTTCCTACAGAATATGTTCATACAGAAGATGATTTGGTCAAATCTACTCCCATACACTCCATAGATCCAATACCTAAACTCACTTACAATGATTGTAATGGCTAAAATAATGTACCTTTAGAAGACTTTCAACAACAATCAACTTAACTAGACTTACCTTCTGAAATTCATGAGGTTAGAAATCACCCAATAAATAACAGCATTGGTGGTTTTTTCTCTATTGTTCAAACAAGAAGCTCAATATGATGAGCACACTTCACTCTTATCTCAAATTGAACCAAAGAAAGTTGATGAACCACTCCAAGATTCAAGTTGGTTTGTGGCTATGCAAAAATAGCTCAACCAATTCGAAAGATGTAAAGTTTGGACTATAGTTCCAATACCAAAGGATCAATGAGTGAATGGCACAAAATGGGTGTTTAGAAATAAGATGGATGAAATTGGAAGTATCACAAGAAACAAAGCAAGGTTGGTTGCACAAGGATATAGAAAAGAAGAAGGAATTGATTACGATGAAACTTTTTCCCTCGTTGCAAGAATTGAAGCTATAAGGATTTTCTTAGCTTATGCCTCTTTCAAAAGATTAAAGATTTATCAAATGGATGTGAAGAGTGCATTTATCAACGATGAACTTCAAGAAACAGTCTATGTTGCATAACCCACTGGATTTGAAGACAACAAACATCCTGATTATGTCTACAAACTCCAAAAAGCTTTGTATGTACTCAAACAAGCTACAAGAGCATGGTATGATACTCTATCTAAATTTATTTTAGAAAAGGACTTCAAATGAGGTAAAATCGACACAACTCTTTTCATTGCCAAATATAATGATCATTCTATACTTGTTCAAATATATGTTGATGATATTATTTTTGGCTCTACTAATGAAATTTTGTGTAAGTGTTTTGAGAAACTCATGAAAAGCAAGTTTGAGATGAGCATTATGGGAGAACTTACATTCTTCCTTGGGCTCCAAATCAAACAATGTAATGAAGTCATCTTTCTTAGCCAAGAAAAATACACCAAAGATCTAATCAAGAAATTTGGACTTGAAAATGCAAAAGCATACGACACTCATATGGTCACTGATAACAAGCAAGACAAAGACTTGAAAGTTAAGAAAGTTGATCAGACTTTGTATCGAGGTATGATTGGCTCCTTACTATACTTAACTGCTAGTAGGCCAGATATCATGTTTAGTGTTTGTGTTTGTGCTCGCTATCACGCAGATCCTAAAGAAGCACATCTTATAGATGTGAAACGTATTAATCCTTATCTATCCGGGACTATTAACCTTGGACTTTGTTATTCCAAAGAACCATCTTTTGATCTTATAGGTTACTCAGATGAAGACTATGCAGTTTGCACAATTGACAAGAAAATCACTAGTGGAACTTGTCATTTCCTTGGAAATTGACTTGTTGCATGGGCCAGCAAGAAACAAGCTTCAGTTTTTGTTTCAACAATAGAGGTTGAGTATATTCAGCTGGGAGTTAATGTTGTCAGATATTGTGGATGAAACAATAACTAGTTGACTATGGTATCCACGAAGTAAATTGTACAATCTATTGTGACAATACATCAACCATTGCAGCATCAAACAACCCTGTCATGCATTCCAAAACCAAGCACATTGATATCAAGTATTATTTTCTCAAGGATAATTTTGAAAAAGGTAACATTCATTTAGATCAGGTTGGTAATGACAATTAAATTGCAGATATTCTCACCAAGGCTTTAGACTCCAAGAGATTCACGTACTTAAAAGGAAAAATAGGTATGCTTGAACTTATATAAACTTGTCCATATTATTTTTGTCTAACAAACATTGTGTGTTTTGAGTTCATGATTTAAGTATAGGTCAAAGAATGGCCCATTCTATTCAACACGATCGGCTGCACCAAGCCTATCATATGCACGGTCGACCACAATGGTCTTTTAGCATACATGAGCCTCATATTTATCTCAAAGTGGACCGCATGTATCAACTTGGACCGCATAAGATTATAAAACATCATTTCTAAGCTTTATATAAGCATTTATATATGGTCAATCGATTGGATTTAAAAGGACTGCTCAACTGTATCCTTGAAGACATCAGGTAAGTATTCTAACTCTTATTGATGTTTGGAACTTATCCTTTTTAGGACAAGATAATTGCACAAGGGTACTTTTGCAATTATTTTTCCCTCGTTTTACATAAATTCAAATCATTTATGCGGAGAATATTTTTGTCATAAATGACACATCCTCCAACACTTGTTAAGCCGTCATTGGCTGTCAAGGTGAGGACAAAAGGACTATCCCTTACACAAAGGACATTACTGTGCACTATTCCCTCCTCCATAACCTCTCCCTCCACTACTCCACTTCTTCACTTCCCACAATCACTTGCACACACAATCCTCTGTTGTCCTTGCCTTTGTCTTCTTCTCTCTTTCTCTCTACTTTCTATCTCTAAATATCTGCAAGTATAAAATGGCACCATCCAAGAAACATTCAACCAAGAAATCAACTGAGAAAACACGCAATGATTCCTCCCTATCTAAATTTGTAGTCATGAATACAAGTCACTTCATCCATGTATGTGTGATAGATAGAAAAGACCTTGCACAAGATGCTTTGGGTAGAGTGATGCTGAAAGCTTTCAAGGAAAGTGGATTCCTACCATTCTTCAATATGAAGTAATCCTTCCACATTCCAGCTCTGGTGGATCAGTTTTTCCAGTATGCAAGAGAGGTTAAGGTGAAAGATGACAGAGGTAGAACAATTAAGCTTATCAGAACCAAAATTCAAGGAGTACCATTGAACATAGACTACATAGACATTGCCACAGTCCTAGACCTCCCAATCTTCAATACTGACCCAATGGAGCTTGACCAAACAGATCTTGAAATTCTAGCCAAGTCATTGATAGGAAGCAAGTCATTAACCTCTACCCCAAGAAAGAATTTTGATGAGCTAATGTACCTCATAGGCCATCTGGTGGGACATTGCTTTTTCTGCAAAACTGGCAACCAAGCAAACTTCAACAATGACCATTGGAAAATCTTTGCTGCTATTTTTCAAGGCTCAAGATTACATTTGACCAAGATCATTTATCAAAGGCTCCTTGCAAGCATTTTTGAATATCAAAAGAATGAGGTTGCTGGGCACAACAAGTACAGAACCCATACCAGACTGATTTCCCTTTTGCTTACTCGGAAAATGGAAATAAGCAAAATTGTTGATAGACACATAGAACTGTATGAGGAGATTCCCAAGTCTAAAATTTTCATAAGGAAGACTATACAAGTGTTCTGAAACAAATTTGATGATGAGCTGTACGAGCAGTTTTAGGAGAAATACCCTATTGAGAAGTATGTTGCTCCAAAGAACCAGAAGAAAGTTGAGAAGGAAGTAATTGAAGAATAAGAAGAAGAAGAAGAAGAAGAAGAGATTGAAAAGGAAGACCCAGGGAAAGTGGCTAGAAGAGCCAAGGGTAAAGATGTTGCTGTGGAGACACCAAAGAAGAAAATAAAGTTTGTTGATTCACCTAGGAAACCAGGTGGAATTAAATTCAAGGAACATACCTTGTCAAAATCAACTTCATCCTCCAACTCGATCGCACTTGCATGGTCGACCGCACCCCTCAGATCAAAAATTTCCAAACCAAGTGTTCTATCCACCAAGACTTCAACTCTACATCCTCCTAAGTTTATCAAGCCTCCCACTCAAGCAAAACCCTATATCCATCTCAAACCATCCAAGACAAAATCCCCCATTCCTTAGAAACATTCTCTAGAAGATGTTGAAAAAGAAAAGTTGATCTATGAGCACTTGTTTGGTGCTCCAGCTCAGGGGGAGAAGAGAAAGAAAGATGATGAGCAAAATTCTCCTAAGAAGAAGCCAAAGCTTGTGAGCGTTAGAATACTGTTGAAGACCTTGGTTTGGGTGATAGTAATGGTGATTTATCTAATGACTTGGTTGATTCAATTCCTCCTTCACCTCCAGCTGAAACTTTGAAGAGGAAATACAAACTTGTCATCCCTGATGATGATGCAAGTGCTTGGTTGGAAGAATATTTTAAAGGTGAGGCTAGATTTGAGGCTAGGATTGAAGAAAATGAAGAGGTTAATGAAGATAATGCTGAAGAAGATATGGAAGTAAATGTTGATGGCCTTGATGCTGAAGCTGATATTCCCAAGGAAGGCTCCAATCGTGCGGCTGACCGCACTGAGCCAGAAGTGATGGCAACACTCTAACTCCTCCTCATAGCCCAATCACTTCCCCCAAGCCAAGACACTCAAGAACACTTAATCAAATCATTATTTCCATAGAAACACTTACCTCTATTCAGCTTGACACTCAGAGCCAACTAGCCCAACTTGTTGCAGACCAAGATGCACTTGCTGCCTCACACCAAAACCTCCAGGCCCAAGTGAACTCTCTGCCCTTCCTAATGATTGATATCATTAAGGGGGAGAGTATCATGATAACAAAGGATGTAAAGGATATTCTCTCTGGTCAAACAGGCACAATCTCTCAATTGCATGTATATAGCTTATAATGTACATCTCATACTTATGCATGATGATCATAAATTTAGCTTAAAAAGCATTCCTACACTTCATGATTAACATCTTTGAAAGCATTAAATGATTTGTTTCTTACTTCTATTATGTAATTTTTTTTCATTTTATATGAAGTTAGAAACCTATAACTTAGGCTTAGTGTGTGCATTGACTTGGGACATGAGTTATCATACTTAAACTTTTGGACATATTTTTACCAAGTACAATGAATTAGCATTTGTTATAGTAGGTAATGGTCTCAATCTAATAAGAGGAGATTGTTGGGTATGCTTATTATAAACCCATCCTATTACTTGATTTGATTGATACAATCACCTATTTTATTTTACATGGACTTTAGGTTCTTATGTATGAAGTTTATACTTCAAAAATTTTAGTTAAGTTCATTTTTATAGAATAGTTACTTAGGCTTTAGAATAATTGAATTTCTAAGTATTTTGGCTCAATAAGGACTGGATATTTGAACCATGTGGTCGACCATCCGGCTGACTGAACAGCTCAAGACAAGCCTCAGCTGTGATCAACTCCATGCGATCGACCGTATTGACCATGGCTGACTGCATCCCTCTCAAGTCTTTAGCCAAATTGAATATTGAAGATCTGATCTTGATATAATTGACTCTGACCACAACTCAGATTTAACTCAAAGAATTATACCGTTGCAGAGTTCACTCAGAGAATTTCAAAAAGGTTACAACTGTTGTCATTCGTACAAAGGACACACCACGTTTCCACTAACTCTGCAACATGAAGACAAAAAAGAAATGTGCTCCAATCACACATCAACAGCACATTGTCCTTAATGCTTATCCAATAAGGATTTCCAATGGCTACATTATTTCCAAGGCTATAAATAGGACTTGTGATAAAGCCATGAAGATTTGCTAGAGACGTTGTTAAAATCTTCAAGAAGTGTTGAAGCTCATACTCAAATCTCCAGAATTTGAATCTTCAAACACTTCATCTTCAAGCCTTCAAGATATATTACTTACCCAGAAATCTCTCAAGCCTTATAACCACAACAAGATTCATCAAGCTCTATTACTTCTATTATAAAGAGCTCTTGAATCTTGAACACACACTCACGCCCCTTGAAATCAATCTTGTTGATTGCATTGCTTGGGATATACTGTTATAGTCTAGGATTAGCTTCATAGAAAAGATAGTTAGATTTGAGATTGATTCTCAACTTTGTAATCATTGTAACAGCTGCTCAAATATCTAATTATACTATCCCCCTTAGAAAATTCAAGACTAACCATCTTGGTTGAGGACGTAGATTATTTACGATTGAACCTCTACAAATACCTTGTCCAACACTTTCTGCACTTTACTTTGTTTGTTCTTAAGTATTTTTATTGCTTCTTGTGTTTGATCTTAATTGTTATCCAACCACATTGTGAATTGTGTTTATAGTAGAAATTTGTCTTAGCATACTTTTCAACCGTGCGGTTGACCACACTTTCCATTTGCGGTCGACCACACTCACTTTCATTACTACACTTTTATACTTAGAAACTTCCGTTGTGCATTTTATTATATTGTTAGTTGGTTTTCACTTGATCACACTTTTAGCATAGTAAGCCAAGGATGATTTTTTTGAAAAGGGTTAGAAAAAATTAATACAGCTATTCACCCCCCCCCCTTTATCTGTTTTTCATACCTTTGTTGCACATTTGGGACCAACATTGTCTTCCTTGAGCTATATTGTTCAAGTCAGAGACTGTCTTTTTGCGAGCTCCAGCAGTAGAGAATCTCTCCAAAAATTTGTGTCGTATGTACCTCCATATGTTTATACAGCCCGCCGATAAACCACGGAACCATGTTAGGGCAGCTCCGATGAACGTGTTGATAATGCCTTGCAGATCACATCATCCTTTGAGGAGACCAAACACATTGAAGCCTCAAAACGCTGCATATGGTTCAAGACAATGATCGTCCCCGAATACTTTTCTAGGCCGGGCAGCTTGAAACCAGGTTCTGGGTGACCCTCGTCCAACATCTACTGAGCTAGGGGTCAAAGAGTACTATCATTTTGTTCGACCCTACCATTTGTCACCTGGTGATCTGCCTCCATATCATCCAACCTCCTCTTGAGGTTTAATATCTCTCTAGCGTCTAACTCGTCTATGTGATGGGTATGGAATTTGACTTTTGTCGTTCCTCTCTATGGTGCTGCCTTCGTAACAGTGTCCGTTCCCTTTCATTCCTTGGAGTGGACCTCTCTCTTATGTCCATCCTTGGGTGTGATCGACCTCTCTTGGAGGCGACCTACCTCAGGCTTGATCAGCTTCGAGCTGCCTCCTTTGATCTGAGTCAGCCTCTTGTTCCCGGTTGCTATTAAGCCTATCACATAGGTCTCTAGTACGATCAACAGAATTGTTGGTTGGGCGAGGTATGTCATTTCTCCTATCACCTCTCGAAGGTCTAGGGGCCCCGTTATCACGTCGATGGGACGTTTGTGATGGAGCTATCATTTGGAACATGCAGACGTCCTTCTTAGGAGACTCAGGCAACTCAAGCAACTCATTTTGAACATCGAGCAAGCTTTGCAGCACCTTTGCTCGCTCCAACACTATGTCCTTTCTGCTAGGGTGAGGAGCTGAGGGACCAGTTAGGTCGCCTACAGCCGTTCGACCCGTCTGAAGCTTCTTGCTTTGCTGCCACCCCCTTGGTTGATCATTGGCCTTTTCTCCCTCATCATATATTGAATCCCTACTCCGTCAGCCACACTATTAGAATGGGTGGGTCTCCTCGTGGGGTTTCCAAGTGGAGGGGGAGGTAGGTTTATAGTGCGGTTCCCAGCGCCAATGTCCGTGCCTAGGTTATTTCCACTAGCATGCTCGTTAATAAGATCGCTTGAAGCTGTAGCAGTAACTTTGTGGGATTTCAAAGTCTAGTGTTCTTCATTTTCTGGCAATGGAACCAAACTAATGATGCAGTAATCGATCTGGATCAGCCTTATTCCAGCAATAGGTTGATCTACAGCAACTAGGACCAGAAACCACTAACGAACGACTTTCAGGGATGGTCTTCGGCTAATACCCTCCGATGTGATGATGGGATATATAGTTATATGTTCATAATAAACTGTATTGAAATTGCTTAATCTCAAGATAGCTCAAGTGACATTACATTTTCATGTTGGATATGGTATGATATATATAGTCGTTAAGAGATGTTTACGAATTCCATAAATCACGGAGATAATGTGGGCATAATAGTCTTCGAGATTGTAGAAGGCGGTTACAAATGGCGACGTAGGTTAATGCACGTGTTGTGTGATCGAGGTCGCCTGGTTTACCAAGGTCGACCTTTATTCGTGCATTAACTAGCTAGGCAAAGATTGTAAAAGGAGTGGATCGTATGTCGAACAAATTTAGGTCGGGAACAAGGAAGGTATGACAATAAGCTTGGTCGACTGATCTTCTTGTTGGGATAGTACAGTTAAGATAACTTGGTGGGCCCTTTTATGCTTTGATGAGCCTTTGGGCTCGCTTGGATAGGGGGCCAGCTCGTTGGGTTTGGCCCATCAATTTTATTCCGTTCAAAAATTAGGATATACTAATTAATAGAAAACATAATAAAGGAAAAATTAAGAATATTCTAAAAATATTCTTTTTTTTTTTGTGTGTGGGACTTGAAATATGATGATTGGAGATGATGGTAGGTATTTGTTGCAAAACTTGCACCATTTTAAAGTAATAGTGCAATTTTCACACCAAACCATTGGATGGTTTTAGAAAGATATAATGAAGCCAATACCTTTTTTTTCTTAATTTGTATTACATTTATTTTGAATTAATGGAATAGTTCATTTAAGTGCACAAAGGATAATTCAAATACAAGGCATAAATAAAATTTGGAATAATAATCCACCCTTGCAAATGCAACTTATCATCAATTGACATCATAATGAAATATAATTTTTGGTTAGGTTACAAATATGACAAAATACATTTACCCCAAAAGTATACACAAATCTCACTTTGTAACCTCGCGTGAATTTTGTCCCATTTAAATACCAAGTGTTTAAATTATCCCACTTTGCCCCCTGAATCCTAATGGAATGCTAGAAATATAACGAAAATTATCATGTGCTTTCCACATGATAGGTATTTGCATCATTATCATTATAATTTTAATTATTCTTTATCTTAATTTTTCCACTTTCTCTTTAAAATTAAAAATTTATTTTTAAACATTTACAGTAAAAACTATACAAACATTTTATACATTATTTACTACATGAAAATATAAATCTATAATATTGCTTAAGAAATCATCAATTATTATCACAAAAATATAATTAAATTTTTCAAAAATAATACACTACTAAAGTTATAAAAATTCCTTTAAAAATTAAAAAATAATCAAACGATAAAAATGAAAAGGCATAAAAAAGTATAAAAAAAATAAAAATTTAAAGATTTTTAGTAGCAACCATCTCGGAGTGCACGATAAGAAGTCGCCAGTAATTCCAACTACTTTAAAACAAAATCAAACCAACCATACCTCATTCGGATATCAACTTAGGCTCCGTTTGTTTCACCGTAAAACATTTTCCGGAAAATGTTTTCCGGAAAATAACCTGTTTTACGGTGTTTGGTTAGCCCCCGGAAAATGTTTTTCGGAAAATAACTCGTTTTCCGCTGTTTGGTTGCCTAAGTAAAACGTTTTCCGGAAAACATTTTACGCCCTTCCTAAGTAAAACGACCTACTGACCTTGTCCTAAGTAAAACATTTTCCGAAAAATGGAGGCCTTAATGTACAACTCATATTACGCCCGGTACAACCACCCCACTGCCTATCCCACCCCCCCCCCCACCCCCCAAAATTTTTTTTTTTTTTTTTTTTTTGTAATCGCCCCTACCCCCGCCTACCCCCCCACCCCCCACCCACCCCCCCCCAAAAAAATTTTTTTTTTTTTGTAATCGCCCCCTACCCCCCGCCTACCCCCCACCCCCCACCCCCCAAAAAATTTTTTTTTTTTTTTTTTTTTTGTAATCGCCCTACCCCCCACCCCCACCCCCCCCCACCCCCCAAAATTTTTTTTTTTTTTTTTTTTTGTAATCGCCCCCCTACCCCCACCCACTCCACCCACCCACCCCCCCCAAAAAAATTTTTTTTTTTTTTGTAATCGCCCCCTGCCCCTCGCTCTACCCCCCCTCACCCCCCACCCCCAAAAAATTTTTTTTTTTTTTTGTAATCGCCCCCACCCCTAGCCTACCCCATTTCACCCCCACCCACCCACCCCCAAAAAAATTTTTTTTTTTTTTTCTTTTCTCACTGCACCCCCCCAAAAAATTTTTTTGGGGGGCAGCGGGGGGCGATTACAAAAAAAAAAAAAAAATTTGGGAGGGGGTGGGGGGGTGGGTGGGTGGGGCGATTACAAAAAAAAAAAAAAATTGGGGGGGGGTGGGGTAGGCAGGGGGGGGGGGGCGGTTACAAAAAAAATAAAAAAAATAAAATTTTTGGGGGTAGGGTGGGGGTGGAGGGTGGCAGGGAGTAGGGGGCGGTTACAAAAAAAAAAAAAAAAAAATTTTTGGTGGGTGGGGGGGTGGGGTAGGTCACCTTGTGAAATATGAGTCGTTTTACCAAACACCCGAAAACATTTTACACCCTTCCTCCGTAAAATATTTTCCTCCGTAAAATATTTTACGCTCTACCTCCGTAAAACATTTTACAGGAAAACATTTTACAGGAAAACATTTTCCAGAAAACGTTTTCCGGAAAACATTTTACGTCGAAACAAACGGAGCCTTATAGATAAAATTTCACATTTAGAGCCTACTTCCGTAACCGTTTGCCTAAAGAATGTAAGTAGGACCTCTTCATCTTTCTTTTGTATTTATACTAGTACTCCCTTTCCGTGCCAATGGCACGGTGACAGTATGAAAGGGGAAAAAACATTCTACAATTCAAATTTTCTTCATCGCTTTACCTCCACCAGCACTCACTTTAACGGAGGATGGGCCTCATTCTATCACTAATTACAATATAGGGTCCAAAGGTCATATTATGTTAACATTTAAGGGTTTTTAACCAATTTTGTTAGAAAATCCCGTTAAATGATCACGTGCAAGTCACATGTCATTTAACGGAGGATGTTTTTTAACACAAAATCTTTCGTTGTTGTTTTAATGCAAATTAAATGAAAATAAATTACCAACAATATATATATATCTTTTTTATCTATGAAAAAAAAGGTTCAAATAAAATCATTCAGTCTCATATGAAATATTCTAATATTATTTAATGTCATATATTGGCGATAGATAATAATTAACCAAATAAAAATAAAACAAATCTAAGCACAAAAAATTTGAACATTTTTTTTTTGCATTTCTATGTTAATAAAACACACGTATACTACACATACTCTATCTCATATTATATTCAACATTTCTACTGATTAAAACGGAAATGTGGATATCCAATGTTTGGGTCAGGCACAATTTGGCCCAAACATACCAGTAAACTCAACAGAAAATAAAGCCCAATATCAAACCCTAACCTAAAACCCTAATCTCTTTTCCCACCTTGTTTTCCTTTTTCCCAAACATAAACCCAATCTCTTCCTTCTTCATTTCTATACTCACCGCCCCTCCCGCCGTCACCTCTCTCGCTTTGTTCACTTTGCTCTTTCTCTCTCTACTTTCTCTACCATCACCTCCGTCCATCCTTCCCACCGACGAACTCACGACACCGACAAACTCTCGGTCCAATCCCAATCCCACAATCTTCTCCATGAATTCCTCTTCTTCATCGAATAACATCCAAGCCCAGTTCCACTCCCCAACCTAGTCTACCCATCCCTCCTCCCCACCCCTCCCTCCCCATAATTCCTAATCAAGACAATCCCACTTTGCAATTCAAACCGAATTTTGTCCCAGAGTACCACTTTGATTTGTCTTTGATCCCACTTTGACCTCTAGTACCCAACGGAGTTAGAAAATTAACGAAAAATGGTCATGTGCATGTCATGTTAGGGTTATTTTTGTCATTCATATTTTAACTTTTAATTAACCTATAATTTATCATTTTCTTTAATATTAAATTTTCTTATTTATATCAGATAATAGAAATTATTGTCTAAAAAATAAATTTATTTTATAAAAAATACACTGACAACATAATAATTAAATAAAAAATTGGTACGATAAAAATTGTAAATAAATAAAAAACTTAACTAACCAAAATAATTAAAAACAAAAAGAAAGAAAAACAAAAAAAAATCAAAGGAAAAAACCATGTCCAGATTCATGAATTCATCCCCCATTTCATCCTTCTTCATCTTCCACAACCCCACCATCTCCCATTCTTCGTCTTCCATGGCCACTGAACTCCCTTCTTCACCAACCTAAAATCACGCTTCTTCATCTTCGACCTAATGCAAAGATCATATTAATTGTATCTTTTGAAAACCACACCCTACCCAGATCTGTGATTCATTTCGATATAAATTATCTGAAATTTGTAATGGTTGTTGACCTGGATGAATTTATTCAACATTCCATTTCTTCACCTCAAACCCTAAATCAGACGTATCCTCACCTAAATAAACACCTCTCCGTCCATCCCCATCCCCACACCTATCATCCACCTCCATCTCATGCTCCCCACTACCGCTTGTGAAATGCTGAGAAGTTGCCTGTTCAGGAGGGGTTTGAAAGTCTTCTCTTCCTGAACAGAAATTCGGTCATTCTGGGTGTCGGGTAAAGACTCGATAATAATTTGTGTTACTGGCTCCTCCTCTTCGTCGATTGAATCACCCAACAAAGACTCCGATTTTGGGTCGTCCTCCGCGACTTCTGTCACCGCAGCAGGATCGGAGCCGGCCTCCATTGTTGAAGCAATTTTGGGGTTAAGGGTTTTTTACTATTGGGGAGGAAACTAATGGGGAGGAGGGCAGTTACGGACGATTGAGGAGGGAGGGGAGGATTTTCAGCCCTTTGATCAACTCTCCAACTTTCAATCCTGACCACCACTTATACCCAACCTAAGAGCCGGTTATTCCAGTCCTCTATTGTATTAGAGATACTTTTTAGTTTCTATCATTTGATTTATTTATTTTTGAGGATTTTTTATAAGTTTAGTTATGTGCTATTTTAAAATTATTTATTTATATTTTTGTGATAATAATTATTATAAGCAATATTATCATTTTATATTTCATGCGGTAAATAATGTAAAAAAAAATAAAAAATTTTGTCGTAAAATTTTCGAAAAATCTGATTTTTATTGTAAACATAAGAGAGGAAAATGAAGATAAATAATAATTAAAATTATAATGAGAATGACGTAAATACCCATCATGTCGCATGCACATGAACATTTTCGTTAAATTTCTAACATTCTTTAGGATTCAGGGTGCAAAGTAGGATAATTTAACAATGGGTACCAAAGTGAGACAAAATTCACGCGAGGATTTAAAGAAATTTGGTCTATACTTTGAGAGGATAAATGTATCTTGGCCTTACAAATAATTAAACGTGACAACAATATTGAAAAGTACATTGCATTAAAATATAATTAAATCGTACATAAATTGCATTTTTTGTAACAATTTAAAAATTATATTGCATTAATCTATCAATTTGTAATATATTGCATTGATTGCAAGAAAATAAAATCTAACTAAGACAACATAAAGGAAATTTTTTTATAAAAAATGTTCAAAATATTATTGCACTTCCCCCAGCAAAATGAATGTCTATCTTTTTTATTTAAGGTACATTCGATACATTTTAATTAATTGCATCAATACAATCTATATATATTATATATCAGAGTCCAATGTTATTCTCACATTAAACCACATAAAATTACACGTCATAATTGTATGTGGCACAATCAGCTTATTTGGAATCTAAGGGCTTGTCTGGTACACAGTTTATAAACGGAGAGTTTTTAAAACGGAGCTTATTTCTGGACGCTATAATTTTGAGCGGCCAAAATATCCCCAACTTTTTAAAATTCAACGGTCTAAAACTCTCGACTAATACGCTTAATAAAAAAAAAGCTGAATTTTTTAATCTCCGTTTTAAAAAAAACGCTCGACAAGACACGGCCTAAATTTGGTTTAGTTATAATTATTTTGATTAAAAAAGTAGATAAATATAGTCTTTATCTTACAATTATTTAAAATCTTAAATTGGTTACAACAATTCTCAATTCATTATCTTAGGAACAGTTTTGAATTGACGTAATTGGTAAGGCATATCAGAATTCAATTTTTCTCAAACTCCATATATCTAACAACCCACCTATAAATCAAACTTAATTATTAATCAAATATATATTTAATTTAATTAATCAATTTTTAATTCAATTTCCTTTATATATATATATATATATATATATATATATATATATATATATATATATATATATATATATATATTACCTCGATCATTAGGTTAATTTTTCCTACATACATTTCGTTTCATTTTACAATTGAGCTTTACAGGCAATCGGAAGTAGAAGGCAATCAGAAGTAGAAGTGAGGGCAAGTTTTCATATTTGTTTTCGGTTCTTTTTTTTTTATTATTATGTTCTTATCATATTTCAAGTTTCTTAACGTTGGATTTGTTGCCAATTTGTTTTGTGTTGTTAGAAACGAGAATGTGTGAAGAGGAAATTGTTATTTCACTTCTTGGAGAAATATGAATAATACAATCCTATATATACACAATAATCCTTCTTTGACTAGGATTCTATTCTAGCTATACATTCTACTTTCCTATTTACCAAAGGAGTCTTCCTAAAATACAATACTAAAATAAGGAAACAATATTTACAAGGAAAGGAAAAGATATTGACAAGATATGTCAATATCTCAACACCCCCCCCCCCAAGTTGGAGCGTGTAGATCACAAACGCCTAACTTGCCAAGTAGATTGAGAAACTGTTTACTACCCAATGCCTTGGTAAGAACATCAGCCAACTGTTCGGATTTGTGAATATACTGAGTTGTGAGGACACCTGTGCGAACAGCATCACGAACAAGATGGCAGTCAACTTCGATATGCTTCGTACGTTCGTGATGAACTGGATTCTGAGCATATGTATAGCAGATTGACTATCTCAAAGAAGTGGTACCGGAGAATCATGTCTAACGCCAAAGGATCGAAGAAGATCAAGTAACCATTTGAGTCACATGTCATACTAGCCATAGAACGATATTCTGCCTCAGCCGAAGAACGAGAGATCGTACCTTGCTTCTTTGTCTTCCATGAGATAGGTGAATCACTAAGAAAAATAAAATAGGCAGTGAGTGAACGTCGCGTGATGGGAGAACTAGCCCAATCAGAATCACAATAAGCTCGCATTTGTAATACGGAAGATGATTTCAAGAGGATGCCTTGTCCAGGACGTGCTTTCAAATACCGAACCACATGCAATGCAGCAGTCCAATGAGCTATCTTGGGTTTGTTCATAAATTGTGCAAGAACATGCACACTATAGGACAATTCTGGGCATGTAATGGTGAGGTAAATAAGTCTCCCTACAAGGCGCCGGAAAGACTCAGGATCACGCAAATCATTGTCTTCAGTCAAGGCCAAACGATGGTTTTGTTCAATGGGTGTAAGGGTCGGTCGAGCGCCAAGGAGTCCCGCCACGGAAAGAATGTCAAGGGCATACTTTCGTTGTGAAAGAAAGATGCCGTCTGGATGTGTGGCCACTTCAAGGCCCAAAAAATACTTCAATCATCCCAAATCTTTCATGTGAAAACACTTACTGAGATATGCTTTGAAGCGTCGAATTACCTCATGATCATTACCACCAATGACCAAATCATCAATGTATACAAGAACGTGTAGCTCAGCAGTGGAAGTGATGTAAGAGAAAAGAGAATAGTCTGAATATGACTGACGGAAGCCATATTGCTTCAAGGCAGTTGACAACTTTTCAAACCAAGAACGAGGAGCTTGTCGTAAACCATATAATGACTTTTTCAGTTTGCAAACTTTGCCAGAAGATGAAGCTGGATGTCCCATTGGAACCTTCATATACACATCCTCACTTAGATTCCCATGCAGAAAAGCGTTGTGGACATCCATTTGATGAAGCTCCCACCCTCGAACTGCAGCAACAGAGAGAAACTCGTACTGTAACCATCTTTATTGTGGGTGCAAAATTCTCCTTAAAGTCCACTCCTTCAACCTGACGATTTCCTAAGATCACCAACCGGGCCTTGTATCATTCAATTGTCTGCGTTGTACTTAATCTTGTAAACCCATTTGTTGCCAATCACTTTCTTGTCAACAGGAGCATCGACCAATTCCCATGTACCATTCTGATCAAGAGCATCAAGCTCTTTATTCATAGCCTCACACCATTTAGGAGATTTGACCGCTTCACCAAAATGCTTTGACTCAACACCTGAGTTAATGGCAGCCAAAAAACAACGATGTGCCATAGAAAATTTAGTGCAATTGACAAAGTGTGATAAAGGATACCGAGTACCTGAAGATTTCTTTTGGTCCGGCGAACAAGACGGGGAGGGAACACGTGCGTCGTGAGCTTTACCCAACTCATATTCATTTGGAGGATACTTTAAAGAGGGAACCTTAACTCTCTGACCTCGGCCCAAAATCTCTACTGCAGCTTGTTCAGTCTCCTGCAATGAATCAGAAGCGGGTTCGAGCCTTTGATCAGAATCTATAACCGGATGTGCAGGCACTTGTGCAGCAGGTTGTTCAAACAACTGCTCAGGCAACTGTTCAGCCGTTTCATCGCCGTTGTTCACACAATCGGTCGACAAGCTGCTCAGGCAATCGATTGCCCTCATGAACATTGTCTTCTTCATGGTCAATTTCATCTGTAGACTCATAAAGAAAGATGTCCGAAGCTGTATAGGCTTTTTTCGAATCACTCCAATCACTAGCAAAGGGAAATTCCTTTTCCACAAAAACTACATCCCTCGAAACAAGCAACTTATTTTCATCAAGGTCATAAACATACCAACCTTTCTTCCCATAAGGATACCCCAAAAATACACATCGCCTACTTCGACTAGCAAACTTATCATTATCTCTTCGAGAGTAATGAACATAACATAGAGAACCAAAGACCTTAATGTGTTTGTAAGAAGGGGATTTTCCAAAAAGAATTTCATAGGGGGTTTTTCCATTCAACAACTCTGAAGGGGTCCGATTAATAAGGTGCCCTGCCGCTAATACACATTCCCCCCAAAATTTGATCGGTAATTTTGCTTGAAACATCAAAGCACGAGACACATTCAAAATATGTCTATGCTTTCTTTTAACCCTTCCATTTTGTTGGGACGTGCGAACACAAGTAGTGTGATGTTCAATGCCGTTTTCAAGAAAATATTTTTCCAAACAAGTGAATTCCGTTCCATTATTACTTCTAATTTTCTTGACGCGTTTATTAAATTGCCGTTCTACCATGGCAAGGAAATTTTTCAAAATTTGTGTGACATCACTTTTAGACTTTATCAAATAAACCCACACGACACGGGAACGGTCATCCACAATAGTCAAAAAATAAACTGCTCCACATAAAGCATGTTTTCTATAATCACCCCAAATATCACAGTGTATTAAATCAAAAACTTCATCTGACTTACTTTCACTAAGCAAAAATTTATCCCTACTTTGCTTAGCCTTGCAACAAATCCCATAGACATCTTTATTAATATTACCACGATTAATAAAAGGCAATAGACCAACCACCTTACTTGACGGATGTCCAAGTCGCTGATGCCACAACTGATAGCTTCCAGATTCTCTAACGTTGCAAGCCTGTGTCACTGTTGTTCCCCTTAAGTAGTACAATCCCCCGTCTCGTTCACTCGTTCCAATCGAAATCTTCGTGGCTCAATCCTGTATGACACAAACTTTATCAGAAAAATGCACCACATAATTGGAATTATTCAGTAATTGAGAGATAGACAATAAATTGCAATTGAACGCAGGAGCATATAAAACGTTTCTCAAAGTTAGGTGTGATCCGATGGTAACATCGCCTTCTTTTGTAGCCAATATATATCTTCCATTAGGCAAACCTATATGATTAGCCTCGATCTGATGAACATTCTTGAGCAAGGAAATGTCTCATGTTATGTGTCGATTAGCTCCGTTATCGATGAGCCAATTGTACGTCTTACCAGCCATGTGATCAGTTGTGCGACCAGTTGTGCAGACAGTTGACTGCACAAGCTTCTTAACAACATTTCACCGTTCAGGTGTGAAACCCATTAGACGAGCCTGATCTGCATTCGTCCTTCCAGAAGTTTCTCCTCCATTGATCTGCACAGTGCTGACTCGCGCACTCAATGCGCTAGTTCTGCGACCAGTTGTGCGACTAGTTGTGCAGACAGTTGACTGCACAAGCTCCTTAACAACATTCCACCGTTCAGGTGTGAGACCCATCAGACGAGCTCAATCTGCATCCGTCCTTTCATCAGTTTCTCCTTGTTTAATTTCTCCAACCTTCTTAGGTCCATCAATGCTTGATGTCGGGTAGTACGGCAACGACCGCTCACTACCTCCAAGCAATTTCTTATTACCTCCTTTGGCGAACATGGCGAAGGGTTTGTATTTGATCATCCCTGATTACCTAGGGCTCTGATACCATGTTAGAAACGAGAATGTGTGAAGAGGAAATTGTTATTTCACTTCTTGGAGAAATATGAATAATAGATTCCTATATATACACAATAATCCTTCTTTGACTAGGATTCTATTCTAGCTATACATTCTACTTTCCTATTTACCAAAGAAGTCTTCCTAAAATACAATACTAAAATAAGGAAATAATATTTACAAGGGAAGGAAAAGATATTGACAAGATATGTCAATATCTCAACATTTATACTACTCTCTTCATTCCAAAATAATTTTTCAAAAAAAAAATTAATTTGTTCTGAGCAACTTAAAAATTGATTTTATTTTGGACATTAATTTTGGGACGGAAGGATTATTAAAGTATGAACTCTAAGGTAATTCCAAATTCTTCATTTTTTACCCTCAAGTTTTTACAAGGGAATGAAAATGAAAATTTTAGATTGGATTTCTTTATATTCATTCAAGAAAAAGGTTATCTCGAGTTAAAGTATTTAAGTGTTCTTCTTCCTTCCATCTAAGATTGGATTTCTTTATAATAAAACTAATTTTGTTGTAAAAAAATCTCAACTAATTGTTTTGTGCATTAATGGTCACTTATATTAACTCCATACATATTTTAATTGTTAAATATGCTCTTAATTGAATGAGGTAGCTAAAGGTATAATTCAAATGAAAATCGTGTATGATATAACCAGGTTGGAGCATATGAAAATCGAACACATGTCTTTCTTGTCTTCTTGTGAGGGATAAAATCTCTATCCCCATTTATTTTCCAAATTAAATTAGCAACCTTTACCAATTTCAACATTACATTGTTTTTAATTTTGAGACAAAAAAAAAACATTACATTTAACCCATGCTTTGAAAAACCCACAAATGGTGTTTATCGTTTGCGGGTTCCTTGGAACTTGAGAAAAGTGGCCATGTCTCTAAGAGCAATAGTGAGTTCTAGAAATGACCACACCTCTAAGAGAAATAGTGACCTAAAAATGGTGCAAAAACACTCACAGAGCCTTAGAAATCATGACTCAAATATATCTCCTTCGATACAATATAAATGTCGTTTTGAAAATTTGCACATTAAAAAAAAATTGCAATTAATGCAACAACTTTATAAAACAATTATCAAATTTAATTTAATTTATTATTTTTCTCTCATGCATTAATACATACAAAAAATACAGTTAATAATGTGGAATAAGTTTCAATGTAAAGGTAAAATTAATATTTAAAGATTTTTAACTCCAAAACAACATATATTTTGGATTAAATTTTAGCTCTCAAAACGACATTATTTTAAATCGAAGAGAGTAATTATTATTAAAATAATGTTTTATACACTCTATAATTTCCAAAAAAAAATGTTCTATTTAAAGGTAAAAGTGTAGCAGTTCATGTCTGCAAAGGTTTTGAAGTGATTTTGAGAGAAATTAAGCGGGGCTCCTTATATTTCCTACAATGAAGGACGGCTTTTGGGTTAGCATTGGTTGAATCGTCTAAAGTGGTTAAAAAGGATATGACTAAATTGTGGGATATTATGTTTGAGCACATGAGGATTAGAGGGATGAAGATATTGGCTAATCATGATCTTTTATCTGGCCATAAGGTTAAGGATCTTAAATTTTGTGAGAGTTATATAATTGGGAGAATGCAGCGAATCAAGTTTTCTAAGGGAGTTCATATAATGAATGGCAGTATAGATTACATTCACTCGTATTGTTGGGGACTTCACGTTATAAATCATTGAGGGGTTATAGGTATTTCTTATCTATTATTGATGATTAATCGAGTAAGAATTGGGTGATTATTATGAAGCAGAAGAGTAAGGTTTTCATCAATTTCAAACAGTGGAATACATTAGTTGAGAATCAGGTTGTAGCATATGAAAATCAAACACATGTCTTTCTTGTCTTCTTGTGAAGGATAAAATCTCCATCCCCATTTATTCTCCAAATTAAATTAGCAACATTTACCAATTTCAACATTACATTTTTTTTAATTTTTTTTATTTTTTTTTAATTTTGAGACAAAAAAAAAACATTACATTTAACCCATGCTTTGAAAAACCCACAAATGGTGTTTATCGATTGTGGGTTCCTTGGAACGTGAGAAAAGTGGCCATGTCTCTAAGAGCAATAGTGAGCTCTAGAAATTACCACACCTCTAAGAGAAATAGTGACCTAAAAAGGGTGCAAAAACACTCACAAAGCCTTAGAAATCATGACTCAAATATATCTCCTCCGATTCAATATAAATGTCATTTTGAAAATTTGCACATTTAAAAAAAAATTGCAATTAATGCAACAACTTTATAAAACAATTATCAAATTTAATTTAATTTATTATTTTTCTCTCATGCATTACTCCATACAAAAAAAATACAGTTAATATTGTGGAATAAGTTTCAATGTAAAAGTAAAATTGATATTTAAAGGTTTTTAACTCCAAAACAACATATATTTTGGATTAAATTTTAGGTCTCAAAATGACATTTATTTTTAATCAAATAGAGTAATTATTATTAAAATAATGTTTTATAAACTCTATAATTTCCAAAAAAAAATATTATATTCAAAGGTAAAGGTGTAGTAGTTCATATCTGCAAAGGTTTTGAAGTGATTCGAATAGACATTAAGCGGGTCTCCTTATATTTTCTACAAGTAAGGACGCTTTTTAGGTAAGTATTGTTTGCATCATCTGAAGTGGTCAAAAAGGATATAACCAAGTTGTGGCATATTATGTTTGAGCACATGAGCATTAAAGGGATGCTAATATTGGCTAATCATGATCTTCTATTTGGCTATAAGGTCAAGGATCTTAAGTTTTGTTAGCAATATATAATTGGGAAGATGTAGCGATAGAATGAAGGGTAGTCTGTATTACATTCACTCGAATTGTTGGGGACTTCACGTCAGGAATTATTGAGTGGTTACATGTATTTATTGTTTATGATTGATGATTACTCGAGAGAGACTTGGATGATTATTATGAAGCACAAGAGTAAGTATCTCACCAATTTCAAACACTGGAATACATTAGTGGAGTATCTAACAGGGAAGAAGTTCAAGCGACTCCAGACAGATAATGGGTTGGAGTTTTGTAGTGCTGAGTTTGATGAGTTCTGCATGAAAGTGGGGATTTCTAGGCATCTCACTATCAAGGGTACACCACAGCGGAATGGTGTCGGAAAGCGCATGAATCAGACATTGTTGGCTAGATCAAGGTGCATGCTCTCCAATGCAGGGTTGTCTAAGCGGTTTTGGGCATAAGCAGTTAGTATATCATGTTACTTGATAAATTGCGTACCACATACAAGTATCAATCTCAAGGTTCCCAATGAGGTATGGTCAGGTAAACATGTTGATTATTCTAGTTTAAGGGCTTTTGGTTGTACTACTTATTATTATGTGGATGATGGGAAGTTAGATTCGAGGGCTAGAAAAGGAGTTTTCCTGCGTTATGAAGATGTGTCAAGGGATAACGGATTTGGTCTCCATCAGAGGGTAGGGTTATCATAAACATCAATGTTGTATTTGATGAAAATTTTGTGCTTAATCCTATTATGATATATGTGGTTGTATCAGGTGTTGTTAGTATTGATAAATAGGTGGAGCTACAAGATACTGCATAGTTAAGCGGTCCACAGTCAGATTTTCATCAGAATCTACTGTTAGAGAAAGAAGCAGCAGACAGTTCATCACCAATTTTTGAGGAACATCGGTTAGTTCAAGAGAGGCCTAGGCGAGCTAATTTCGGGACGCGTACTGTGAGGTATGGTTTTGAAGACATGGTGTCTTGTGCACTTCAGGTTGCTGAGTAGGTGGATCTCAATTCTTTGTAGCCGGCCACTTTCAAGGAAGCAGTTACATGTTCATAGTTTGCCAGTGGCATGCAGCTATGGAAGATGAGATGGAGTCACTTCACAAGAATCAGACATGGGAGTTAACCAAGAGGCCAAAAGGCAGAAAGATTGTGACTTGCAAGTAGGTATTCAAGAAAAAGGAAGGTATGCCACCATTAGAGGGGGTCAAGTATAAAGCTTGTGTGGTTGCTAGAGGTTTCATGTAGAGAGAAGGGGTTGACTACAATGAGATTTTTTCACCAGTAGTTAGACACACTTCTATCAGAGTACTATTAGAAATGGTGGCACATCTGGAATTGGAGCTCGAGCAGCTAGATGTAAAAACAGTTATTCTACATGGAGAGTTGGAGGAGGAGATTTATATGACACAACCAGATGGGTTCAGGTTTTGACAAAATAAGACTACGTGTGTAAGTTGAAGAAGTCCTTGTATGGGCTTAAGCAATCGCCTAGTGTAAGTGCTCCAATTTGAGTCGTTAGTATTTTCGTTAGAAAACTAACAAAAGCCCTAACATCCCTAACATTTCTAACTTTTCTAACAAAGCAAGGGTAAATTGGGGATTGCTATTTGGAGTTAAACAAGTAAAAGAATCTCACAAATGTTGAATTTCCGGAACTGGAAGCTGCTGGAACTGCAGCCAGTTTGAGTATTTGAAAAAATATTCCTCTTGTCCAAAGCCTGGAGCAGCATTTAATGAACAGTGCACGCCTACGGAAGGATCCGCGTGAATGAGAATGTTTCCTCCAGTTGCCTATAAATTGAACCCTTCTCTCTCAGTTTAGACAACACAATTCGCACACAGAAGCTATTCTCTGGTGAAAAACAAAGAGAAAACAGTGGGAATCCTTAGATTGCCACCATTTTCTCTTGAGTCTTTCCCAATCTCACTCCAAACACTCTCAAATCACTCTTGAACACACAAAGCTCAAGCTTAAAACACTACCAAAGAGGAAGATTAGGGAGAAAACATAGAGGACTTAAGTGTTATCTACTTGTTTTCTCTTTGATCAACTCTATTAACAAACACTAAACACACTTAAATCTTGATACTCCTCAAGTCAAATTCCAAACCAAGAAAGATAGGGTTAAACCATCATTGGTAAACCCTCCTTCTCCTTACCTTAAGCCTCCCTCATCCATGCATGCATCTCACATTTCAAAGATGTAACTTGTTTGTTGTCCATCCCTTGCCCTAGATCCAAGAGGATCTCCATGGAAGTTCATCTCCATGGATGATCTTCAATAAGGATCAACATTCCTTCTAAATTGTTGTCTTTTATCTTACACAAAATTGTTGTTACTTGACCTAAAGTGTGGTCACCTTGGAGCTCATCTCCATGGATGATCATACTAAAGGGTCCATATTCTCATTTCATGTCATCTTTGTTTGACCTAAAATGAAGTCATCTTGGAATAAATTTCCACGGATGACCATTTTAAAAGGTCCAAAATATTTCTTACTTACTTAAAAGTGTTTTCCTAAAATCATTTTCATACATAAAATCTTTGTTTCAAGTCAAATCTCCCCATCCCAAGCAAATGAAATGCCTCAAGTCCTAATGTACCCTAAGGATGGCTTGATATAGTAGATCACCACTAAAAATGTCTAGTGATCACTAATCAAAGCCTAAGGAAATGGGGACAAATCATGGATGCAAAACCCCCTTAAAATCACATTTTCCCTCAAGAACATATTGCTGTCCAGTAGCATTGTTCTGTGACCTCAGTCCATTTTCCTATTTTTTGGATACAGTAAAACTTGGAATTTGGTGTTTACTACAAAATACTTTTTGTATCCAACATCCATAGGATTCCAGACATATTTTTACTTTATTTTTTACGTGAGTCTAACTTCCTTTTCCAAATTATTTTCCAAAGGTCAGTTTAGCAGTCTCTGGAAATCCAGATTTCACATCTGTGATTTCCAGAAGGTTTTGGTCCATCAAATCATCTCCAATTATAAAAATATTTTGCAGTAACCTTATTTAAGATGTTTTGAACAACTTTCATTCTCTGACTTTCCCCAGATTATGAATTTTTAAGGCTCTTAAATCTATTTTAAAATCAAGTGTCCACTGTCTTCTTCATTCTGGCAGAATTGACTTTCAACTTCAAGGAGTTTTTTTAGTACCAAAACTCAACCCTAAAATCATACCAAAAATCATGGGAATTTTTTAATGTCTTACAAAGAGTTCTCAATTTTTTGTTTTCTTATTTTGCATTTATTTTAACCAAAGGAACACACACACACACACAAATGGTTTTAAATTAGGAAGACTCGTTTTACGAGGCATTCCGGGTGAACCCTAACGTTCTTCCCGGAGTGTAACGTGACCTCCGAACCCTCTTTCTCTTTCACGGGCATTTTTCAAAGTTTTGGCCCTTAAAACAAAAAACGGCGTGGTTAGGTAAACCCATTGATTATTCTAATTTAAGGGCTTTTGGATGTACTACTTATTATAATGGGGATGATGGGAAGTTAGAGTCGAGGGCTAGAAAATGAGTTTTCATGGGTTATGAAGATGGTGTCAAGGGATACCAGACTTGTTCTCCATCAGAGGATAGGGTTACCATAAGCAGGAATGTTGTATTTGATGAAAATTATGTGCTTAATCCTATTATAAGATTTGTGGTTGTATCAGGTGTTGGTAGTGTTGATAAACAGGTGGAGCTACAAGATACTGCAGAGTTGAGCAGTCAATAGTCAGATGTTCATCAAGATCTACTGTCAGAGACAAAAGCACCAAACAGTTCATCACCAATTTACGAAGAACATGGGTTAGTTCAAGAGAGGCCTAGACGAGCTAATTTCGAGAAGCCTCCTGTGAGGTATGGTTTTGAAGATATGGTGTCTTATTCAATTCAGGTTGCTGAGGAGGTGGAGTCCGATTCTTCGGAGCCGACCAATTTCAAGTAAGCAGTTACATGTTAAGAGTCTGCCCAGTGGCATGCAGCTATAGGAGATGAGATGAAATCAATTCACAAGAATCAGACATGGGAGTTAACCAAGAGGCCAGAATGCAGAAAGATTGTGACTTGCAAGTGGATCTTCAAGAAAAAGGAAGGTATATGACCATTAGAAGGGGTCAAGTATAAAGCTTGTGTGGTTGCTAAGGGTTTCACGCAGAGAGAGGGGGTTGACTACAATGAGATTTTTTCACCAGTAGTTAGACACACTTCTGTCAGAGTGCTATTATCAATGGTGGCACATAAGGATTTGGAGCTCGAGCAGCTAGATGTAACAACAGCTTTTCTACATGGAGATTTGGAGGAGGAGATTTATATGACACAACCATATTGGTTTCAGGTTCCGGGAAAATAATACTACGTGTGTAAGTTGAAGAAGTCCTTATATGGGCTCAAGCAATCGCCTAGGTAGTGGTATAAACGGTTTGACAGCTATATGACAGAGATTGGTTACACGAGGAGTCTGTATGACTGTTGTGTGCATCACAATAGGTTGGTGGATGGTTCGATCATCTATTTGGTTCTTTATGTTGACGATATGTTGATAGCAGATGTCAAGAAGTCGGATATTCAGAAGTTGAAAGGTCTAGTATTTGCAAAGTTCGAGATAAAGGATTTGGGTGCAGCGAAAAATTCTGGTTTGATCAGCGGAGTACATGTCTACTACGAAAATTGACAGAAGCTGCTAAGGAGGGAATATGGCTATAGAGTTTGATCAGCGACCTTGGGTTACATCAGGATCAGGCTACAATATTTTGTGACAGTTTGAGTACAATTTGTTTGGCCAAGGATCAAGTTTATCACGAGAGGACCAAACACATAAATGTGAGGTATCATTTTTTGATTAGTGAAAAGCGGATTATGGTGAAGAAAGTGGTACTGCGGACAATCCTGTTGACATGTTCATGAAGACCGTTCCAACTAGCAAGTTTCAACATTGCTTGGACTTGCTGAATGTTCGAAGTTGTTAGACAGCATCTGAGGCAGAGGGGGAGTTATGGTTATGATCTGAAGGTTAGATGTCAAGGTGGAGATTTGTTGGGTTTGGTGTCATCTAAGTTTGGGGATGCCTAAATTAGAGGATTAAACAAGAAATTTTGGAATTCCTGTGACAGATGAAGGGGCTAAACGTGCGGGGCTGCAGGGCGCGATCGCGCCAAGTTTATGGACAAACTAGGCGGCCGAGCGGTTTTTTAAGCGACCGCGCCCTGGCCGTTTATGCAGACTGGGCGATCGCTCCCTAGGCTGAATTTGGGCTGATTTGCAACATATTTGGTACAGGATTGTAAAACCCTGCAAGGTTGAAGTAGGCAGTATAAATACCACCTATCTATAACCAGATTGTCTAGTTCTCTTGCTCATCTGTTTTCTAGATCTAGGTTTGCACATAAAGGAATTCTCAACCAATAATTTGTGCACTAGATTAGAATTGTAATCTTTTGATTTCCAGTTGATAATGATATTCTCTCTCTCTCTCTCTCTCTCTCTCTCTCTCTCTCTCTGCTCGTGGACGTAGCCAAATTGGTGAACCACGTATATATGTGTGTTGTGTGATTGTTGCTTGTTTTTTATCTTTTACATAGACTATGTTCTAACAATCTACATCCCGCGGTCCTGCCCTTAGCATTGAGACATATAGATATTAGGGTAATATTATATTACTAAGTCAAAATATCACACAAAACAAGTCATTAGTATGTTTCAATTAACACAAAATCTAGGGAGATACGCGTATTTTCTAGTGATTAGAAAGGACGTGTTTTTAAATGTACGGTGACATTTTTGTAAATAAGTGAAAATTCGTGTGCGGTGCATTTTTGTAAAAGTAAAACTTCGTGCGCTCTGGGCCATTACCAACAAACCTTCTGGATATAAAGCTCAAATGGTTCTAGATATCCATAACATTTGAGATTGATATACAGAATGTTTGGTGGGCGTTGTTGCATCCATGACCAACAAACCTTCTTGATATCAAACTCAAAAAAATCTGGATATCAACATTAAAGCTTTCTAAATATCAACATTAAAGGTTTGTGGATATCAATATTAAAGCATTCTAAATATGAATTTAAAAATACATTTAAACAAGACCATGGCCAATAAACCTTCTAAATATCAATCTCAAATGTTATGAATATCCAGAATCCTTTGACTTTTATATTCAGAAGGTTTGTTGGTCATGTACCGAGTTAAGTACCTATTTAGTCCCTGATGTTTAGCGTTTTTTACGGTTTCATCCCTATCGTATTTTTGTGAACGTTTCCGTTCTTGACCTACCCATATAATTTTTCAGTTAGTCCTTTCGTCCACTTTTCGTCAATTTCTCTGTTAACTTTGCTGAGGTGGCAGTAATGGGGGTTGAAACCGTAAAATGTTAAACTCTAGACCCTAAAAAATAAATTTTAAAGTTACAAAACACCCCCTCTCTTCCTTTAAAACACAAATCAGTTTACATAATAATAATAATAATAAATATTAATAAAATAATAATATTAACAAAACTAACTTACGTTCTCTCCGTCATCCCTCTCAAACCGGCAACCACCACCACCCCATTACCACGGCCATAAACCACCACACCCACCATCCTCTCCAACCTGCAACCACAACCTCCATCAACACTGCCACAAACCTTCACCAATTCAAAACCCACCTCTCCCTTTCTCTATATATCAACAACAAAACTCATATTAAGAAATTAAGAACAAAACCCAGTTGAACCCAGAATCCAACAAATAAGAAATCCAACAAGTTGAACCACCCATCACCACCATTCAACAACCCCATCATCACCATTCCACACCCCCATGAAATCCATAAAATTGAAAACCAAAATTGGCACAAGCGCACACAACACACACGGACGCACACATCACACACACGGTTTGAAGAATTTCGGGATTTCAAAATGTTTGAAGGGGTTTATCTCAAAAGAAAATTGAAGGGGATGTAAACCTAGAACGGGCTGAATCGGCAATGGCGCTGGAGTGGAGCGGCGCAGAGGTTGAACGGCGGCGGCCATGGTAGTCGGTGATGCCGGCGTTGAGGTGGGGAAGAGGAGATCTAGATCTACAAATCCGAAGGAGTGGCATGGAGAGAGACGACGGCGGCCATGGTAGTCGGTGATGGCGTGGAGGGGTGATCTGAAGGAAGGGTGTGGCATGGGAGGGTGGTGCCGGCGTTGAGGTGGGGAAGAACGGTGGTGGGTTTGACTGGGAAGGGGCAGATGGAGAGGGATGGATGAGGGAAGGAGATGGAAGTAGGTGGGTTTTTTTTTTTTTTGTCTAAAAATCTTTTGGTTAGTTAGGATATTAATAAAGGGTACTTAGTTTATTATTATTATTATTTTATTATTATTATTATTATTATTATTATTATTATTATTTTATTATTTTTATTATTATTATTATTTTATTATTATTATTATTAGGCCTTTTTTTTGTCAAAGACCAAAAACAAAAGTTTGATTTTTTATTTCTTCTTTTTTATTTATTATGTAAACTGATTTATTTAGGTTTTAAAAGAAGAGAGGGGGTATTTTGTAACTTAAAAATTTATTTTTTAGGGTCTAGAGTTTAACATTTTACGGTTTCAACCCCCATTACTGCCACCTCAGCAAAGTTAACGGAGAAATTGACGAAAAGTGGACGGAAGGATTAACTGGAAAATTATATAGGTAGATCAAGGACGTAAACGTTCACAAAAATATGATAGGGACAAAACCGTAAAAAACGCTAAACGTCAAGGACTAAATAGATACTTAACTCGTCATGTACCCAAAGAGTAGCAAACCTTCTGAATATCAATGTTAAAGAATTTTGGATATCCCGAAACTTTGAAACTGATATCCAAAAGTTTTTTTTAAGTGTTAAATGATGGTTGATGGTATTTTTTGTTGATTTATATTTAGAAGCATTTAATATTGATATTCAGAAATTTTTGAGGTTGGTACCCAGAAATTTTGTTATTCAAGTAACTAGTTACGGTCTTGATTTTCGACGCTTGCGAAATTTCACTTAATTGCATAAATGCCACCACACACGAAGTTCTCCTTATTTATAAAAATGTTGTCACACAATTAAAAACACGTCTTTCCTAATTTTTAAAATTAGGAAAGACAGCGTATTTCGAAAAGTGACTCTTCAATTTCAATTAAAGAGTTCACTTTATATAGAAATTATCTTAACACTATGTATTTAATACCTTCCAAACTAGACATTGGGGATAGCCATGCTATTTCAACTCAATCCATGTATCATACAAGTTATTGCTATGTTTCAAATTTGAATCCAAAACATTAATAAGCAATTTTACCAAGTTAGTGAGTTGTCAACATTAATAAGCAAATTTACCAAGTTAGTGGCTACTAAATTTGAAGTGGAGATTGGGGTAGCTTTATCATTTCAACTCAATCAATTTAATTTATGACCAAAACATTACTAGTATACAAAGTTATTAACTAATTAATCTGAACTCACTCGAAATTGGGATAACATTATCATTTCACCTTAATTAATTTGATTTGAATCGTGGCCAAATTTTACCAAGTTAGAATGAATGGGCCTTCCAATTAAATATGTCACACTATAACATGTGTTTGACTTGACCTAAACTATACTGATATTATTACTTGCACTATACTTATAGTAAAGTTGGAGTATTTAAGTACAACTATCACATTAGTACCTCCATCCCAATGTTCACTGCACCCACTGTAGGTTTCTAACACTATGCCATGACATTAAATTTCTCAGATTCAATACCCTCTTCCCTCTTCACATCTTTCCTCTTTCCCCCATTTTTGATCCTTCCCATCCTCCCTGAAAGTTTCGGGTAGCTAGGAAACTTAGATCACGCAACAGGCAAAGGATGTGAGTACAGATGTGTCTCACAACTGTCCACACATCCACAGATAATGCAGCGGAATAAAACAATTAAAAGCAAATAACTCAAGAATTATTTACGCTTGCGATCTATGAGATCGGCAAACCGAACTTACGCCCAAAAACTTTTCACTATAAAAACTTTTGTTTCTTACAAAAACAAAGAAGTGAAAAACTAAAATATGAAAATACTAAACGAGTTCTAATCACCTTCTACGATAAGAACAACTCCCCTTTCCCAAGTAGGATCTATTCTAATCAGAAGTAAAACAAGAGAACTCTATGAAAACCTAGATGTGAGTTACGGATGTAAGCTCACAACCTAAAAACAACAATGTCGAACCGTGAAGAACAAAGGTATTTTTCTGAAATAAATCTCTAAAGCTCTATCTTCTCTTGTCCGGTCTCTTGTATTTATAGGCACCTTGGAGAAGATCTTCACGAATCCAAACTCTTCCATATGTGAGAATCCAATTCCTACAAGGAAACATAAAGCACACTCACAAAGGAATAGATTGTTAGTAGGTTAGTCCTAATATAAAACTATGTACATAAATAAAAGATATTTACTCTATTTACAAAGTCCTTTTCAAAGTAGGATAATAAAAGATATTTACTCTATTTACAAAGTCCTTTTCAAAGTAGGATACTTATGAATCTTTCCATGAAAGCATAAAATCAACTTACCAAAAATTCCTCTTTGATTTGAAATAGGAAACACTTTATTTCTTAAAACTAAAATCCTTTTCACAATAGGACAATATAAATCTTTCCATGAAAGTCCCAAAATCAAATCACCAAATATGCTTATTTGGTTCGAATAAGGAAACACATTGTTTCAAAAAAGCTCACGCTTTCAATCTCCCCCTATTTTGGACTTTCTGGTCAAAACTAAAGATTTATGATTTGATTACTATGACCAACATTTTCAGATTCGAAAACTCCCCCTGAATGGATGTGTGTGCAGATGTGTCAACACATCCACACAAAAACTGCATAGAACAAGTTAGTACTAAAAATTGCAGTTCAACAAATATAAACTAAAGCAGCCATTCAGCAAATGTATTTAGGAATTACAGATCAAGACTAAAACTAACAAATAACTAAAACGAATATTAAAAGCAATTAAAAATATTAAAAACAAATATTAAAAGCAAACCTGTTGATGTTTCATTCACAAGTAAGAACAAACATTAAAACTCCCCCTGAGTTTAAGCATCAACTGAAACATCGGCGGCAAGAAGAAGAAAGACAACATCAGAATCATTCTCATCCTTTTTCTTCTTCTCCCCCTTTTTGACTAGAAAGTGAAGTCACCCATTTATGGAGATCCACCTTCAAAAACCTGTAAGGTTCTTGGCATGTGTCTGGGAGGCAAACAGTTGAGCATTGAGGGCAACAACCGCAGACAATTTCGCATCAAAGGCTTCCACGATTGCATCAAAAGAATGCGCGGATGTGTGACAAGATGTGGCCACATCTCGACGCACATCCACGGCATCGGCTCCATTGATTCTGAGATTGATTAGACAGAGAGAGAGAGAAATATATGGTGTGTGTGAGAGAGAGAGAAAGTACGAGGACAGGGAGCAAGAATTACAGAAGATTTAAGGCGATGTGACAAGGGTTGAGCCAAAAAAAATACTCACAACTCCCCCTATCCTACTCAAACAAAGATTCATTTCTCAAACAGGACTCAAAATTGCAGTAAAAACAGAAAGAGCCCACAACGGTTGTAAAGCCCTTTTGAAATTTCCACACACACAGCGAATCACGAAAAGAATAGGGATTAAAATAAATCAAAATTTTGTTAGATTTTTATGGAAACAAAAATATTTCGGTCATATCTTTAAATAAAACAGAATCCCAAAAGAATTTTCCAACATTTTCAAACAAGGATTGATACACACCTTTTTCTTTCATGGGAGATATTGGAAATCAAAAACATGTAAAATCAAAGAATGAATTAAGAATGAAAATAAATTAACTAGCATATTTACAAAGCTCCTATATGTCCTAAAAAATGCAGTATGCCTAGCATGATGCAAACACACAGGTGATGGAAAAATTCTCAGCTTATGAATGTGGCATAGGATGTGAGTCACATTTAGGGACACATTTAGATCACAAAAAGTCAATGAGCAATAATCCAATCTGCACAGCCTCTAGGATGCATCCACCAATTTTTTTTTATGTGGATTTTTGCATTGTGAGTAGCTTTCACTTTACTTGATCCCAAAGATAGCCCTTTTTCCCAATGATCTTGTCAAGTTTGACTTCAAGTTTTCTTATGAAAATCACTTGATCACAATGGTATGGCTTCATACTAAGGGTGAAGCAGCTGTTTCTCACATATATTTTTTTCTTTTATTGCACCCACTGTGAGATACCTAGGAAGGTTATACCAAGTCATCAAAAGATAACATGGACAGGAAATACTCACAATTAAGTGATCAAAAACAATGTCAAGATGAAGACTCACAAGTGACCACACTGAGAAATTTCGTGCTAATGCATGATATTTTTTGAATTTTTATTCTTTTTGAATTTTTGTTTTTTTTTTGTTAATCTAATATACAGATGTGTTAGAGGATGTGAGACACATTTGTGCTCACAACCTTAGATATCACACAAACCAAGAGACTTCCTCAAGGAGGAAAATCTCTCCAAAACTAATGCCTTTGTAAATATATCAGCCAATTGATTTTCAGTCCCAACAAATTCCAGACACACAGTTTTTTGTTCTACAAGATCTCTGATGAAATGATGTCTAATATCAATGTGTTTTGTTCTAGAATGTTGGACAGGATTTTTAGATATGTCAAAGGCACTTTTGTTATCACAAAAAGCAGTCAAAATTTTGCTATTCAATCCATAGTCTTTCAGAATTTGATTCATCCAAAGTAACATAGTGCAAAAACTTCCAAGGGCAACATATTTAGCCTTAACTATGAACAAGGAGACATAACTTTTTCTCCTTCTATACCAGGAATCAAGGATGTTATCAAGGTAGGAACATCGAACACAAATGTTTTTATCATAAAAAATTTCTGCCCAATCTAAGTTAATGTATCCCACAATCATAGACACAAAGTAGTAATAACATACCTTGGAGTATAAGGATGTATGACTCCATAAAGCATCCAAATAACTGTGATTTACCTTCTCATTCCTTTTGGTTTGCCTTTGATCATGCACTTCACCAATCACTTGAGACGTGGGGTGATTTTCTGAATTCTGAACAAAATGTCATCTGATCTATCAACAGACCCAACATGGTTTCTTTCAGAAATAACTTCTCCTTCGAATACTGAAGAGGGCGACTTCGGACTCGGTTCTTTGAGTGGATGTGTGTTCGGATGTGGGAACGGTTGTGTTCACATCCGCAGATACATCCTTCGCACATCTGGGCACACATCCGCTGTTTTTCCTTTGCGGTGCTTTCCATATCTTCAACACCTATATCAGCAGATTTCCACTCCAGTTGATAACCTGAAACATCTTCCTTGGCATTTTTGAGGTTAAAATCAAGTGTATCATCAAATACAACATCAGAAAAACTTAAACAAGACAAATTGTCACAAAACTTGTAACAATTGTCGGATGATCTTAGACCGGTGAGGACACATGTGTTATCCTTATTAAACACTTCACACAAGTGCTTATCAAACTTCACAAATAGGTCATCATCACACGGTTGGTCGATGCTTATTAGGTTGGCTTTCAAGCCTTCCACATGGTACACATTGTGCAATTTTGGGAGACCATGACATCTAGGGTTCCTTTCCCAACAATCTTTCCTTGAGCACCTCCACCAAAATTTACTTTCCCTCCACTAATCACTTCATAGTCAAGAAGAATTTGCTTGGTTTCCGATCATGTGCCTAGAGCACCCACTATCAAAATACCAAGAGCCGAGAGACGGTACTTTTGAGGGAAGAGTAAACAACATTGCGGGTGGCAATTGGTTTGGCCACCTTTGTTTACAGTTTTCTTTTGGGTTGCGAGAGGTCTCAGATTGACAGGATGTGTGTTAGGATGTGCATACATCTTCTCACACATCTGAGTGATTGAAGTGACCAGATTTTTATCGGCCTTGAGTTTGTAACAGAAGGGCCTAATGTGACCAGGAGCTAGGCAGTAATGGCAAATGTAATGCCTCTTCCTTGGTCTCTTTTCACTCAGAATGACTTTTTCTTTAAAAGCTTGTTTTTTCACACTGTTTGAGGTAGAAGCCTCACATCCCTCCTTTACAAAATTATTTTCAAAACCTATACCAATTTTGTCACGTTGACCCATAGAAAAAGCTTCTTCCATTTTCATTTTACTTTTGTTTAACTTAGTAAAAGTATTATCAGCTTTTTCACATTCATTCTTGAATTTTTCAAGGTCAACTTCTCTTTTGGTCACAAGGACTTCAAGTCTTGCAATGGTATCTTTTGAGCATCATTTTCCTTTGAAAGAACGGCTTTTTCATCTTCACAAGCGACCAATTTATTAGAAAGAGATTTATTTACCTTAACAAGTACCTCAATCTTGTCCAATCTTTTCATCCAATCGTATGCGGTTCCTTATAGGTTGCAACGAGTTCCTCATAGGGAATGTCCCTATCTTCATCTTCATTATCGAGAATCTCCTTTTCGTGAAACAGTTAAAGGTCTGCTCGGATGTGAGTTCGGATGTGTACACATCGTATCCACATCCGTCTCCGCATCGGCTTAGAAAATTCTTCTTCATTTGTATCTGCGGTATAAGCATTAAAGCAGAGACAGAGGAAGATTCAAACGTAGAGATGTTAGCAAATACTTCATCATCCTCACTATCACTCGAAGCGACGGTGTAACTAATTCCCCTTTTCTTAAGTGTGTTAGCACACTCATTAGCAAAGTGACCAAAGCCACGACATGCTCTACATTGCACAAAATCGAGAGGATTTCTTGTTATCAAAACTTTTCTTTTTGAACCCTTCATCGGGATTATCTTCTTGTTTCTCTAAATCCCGAGAGTTCCTTTTAGGAAACTTGTTTCTCCTTTTGTTTTTCAAAATAGAATTGAACTTCTTGGTGATTACATCCATATCATCTTCCTCAAGATTAGATTCATTAATTTCGGAGGAAAGGTCGGCTATTTCCTTTGGAATGGTCAGCAGAACTTTTAAGGGCAATACCTATTGCCTTGTTCTTTTGTTGAGCCTCAAGATTGAGCTCAAAAACAGCTTAGAATACCAACAATTTTATCTAAACCTACCGTGTTGGTGTCGTTGGTTTCTTCAATAACGGCCACCTTAATGTTAAACCTTTCGGGCAAAGTCCTTAAGATTTTGCTTACTAATCTAGCATTTGAAATTGACTCTCCTAGGCTAGTGCATTCATTGGAGATTTCATGGATCTTAAAAGATAGGAAACGATATCTTCGATTCTTCCATTCGAAGGGTCTCAAACCTATCCATTAAAATTCTAAGCCTAGTAGCCTTTACACTTGGTGCTCCCTCACATTGAGTTTGCAAAATATCCCAAGCCTTTTGGCTACACTCTCATTAGTGATAAGTTTGTACATATTCCGAAACATGGCCGGAAATAGCACCCATAGCTTTTGAATTATAATTAGCGGCTGAATTTCTTCAAGAGTCCATTGCTTCTTCGTGTTTTCTTTCGAAAATAGACTCACCAACACCAGACGCAGCTTCTTCTCCACAAGGAGGTTGCCACGCAACAAGGATACACATCCAAGCCCTTTCATCAATACCTTTTATGTAATTACGCATCTTCGACTTCCAAAGAGAATAATTAGTGCCATCCAAGACAAGAGGCCTGTTTTGGTGATTTTGGCATTCCATAATGACTACACTTTCGGATCAACACTCAGTAATATATCGAGAGTTGGCTCTGATACCAATTGAAAGTTTCGGGTAGCTAGGAAACTTAGATCACGCAACAGGCAAAGGATGTGAGTACAGATGTGTCTCACAACTGTCCACACATCCACAGATAATGCAGCGGAATAAAACAATTAAAAGCAAATAACTCAAGAATTATTTACGCCATCGATCTATGAGATCAGCAAACCGTGCTTACGCCCAAAAACTTTTCACTATAAAAACTTTTGTTTCTTACAAAAACAAAGAAGTGAAAAACTAAAATATGAAAATACTAAACGAGTTCTAATCACCTTCTACGATAAGAACAACTCCCCTTTCCCAAGTAGGATCTATTCTAATCAGAAGTAAAACAAGAGAACTCTATGAAAACCTAGATGTGAGTTACGGATGTAAGCTCACAACCTAAAAACAACAATGTCGAACCGTGAAGAACAAAGGTATTTTTCTCTGAAATAAATCTCTAAAGCTCTATCTTCTCTTGTGCTGGTCTCTTGTATTTATAGGCACCTTGGAGAAGATCTTCACGAATCCAAACTCTTCCATATGTGAGAATCCAATTCCTACAAGGAAACATAAAGCACACTCACAAAGGAATAGATTGTTAGTAGGTTAGTCCTAATATAAAACTATGTACATAAATAAAAGATATTTACTCTATTTACAAAGTTCTTTTCAAAGTAGGATAATAAAAGATATTTACTCTATTTACAAAGTTCTTTTCAAAGTAGGATCTTTATGAATCTTTCCATGAAAGATAAAATCAACTTACCAAAAATTCCTCTTTGATTTGAAATAGGAAACACTTTATTTCTTAAAACTAAAATCCTTTTCACAATAGGACAATATAAATCTTTCCATGAAAGTCCCAAAATCAAATCACCAAATATGCTTATTTGGTTCGAATAAGGAAACACATTGTTTCAAAAAAGCTCACGCTTTCACTCCTCTCTCTCTCTCTCCCTTCCTCCCTCTCTCTCTCTCTCTCACACAGACACACACACATCTTTGTCTGTACTCTGGATATCACCATTGTTGCCTCCTGAAGAACAACTACAAATTTAATCAAAGGTCTGTTTCTCTCTCTCCCCTCTCCATAATCTTCATCTCTCTCTCCGTTAATGCTCATTGGTATGTGGGTTTTTTTGTTCAGTCTTCTCTGTGCTTTCAGTTTTCCGGGTTTTGTGTAAATTATGCTTATTTTAAAAATAAAAAAAGAATATATATATATTTTTTTTGAAAAGTGCAGGATATCCGGAAAATTTCGTTTGTTTAAGATCGCCAGAAAGGCATAAAGTAGGATCCTTTATTTAATTTTGTTTGTTTTGGGTGTCTCTATAAAAAAAATAAAGTCAGAGCAGACAGAGCCTTTTGCTAAAAGGTTGATCGATTGAATCAAATGTTGTTTTTTTCTTTTCCATCTTTCTTTTAATTTTTCAATTTAACGATTTTCTTTCTCTTTTTGTAACTTTGGGTCCTTTTTTTAAAATTAGTGTTATTCTTTTCTTGTTCTAGTTCTAGTTCATCTCATAATAAAATTTTAATAAAGAATGTGATTTACTTATTTGTGCTTTTTTTTCTGAAGGTATTATTATGTGTTTTTTTTTCAATACTCCCTCGGCCCAAGTGACAGAGGAAAACTTTTAGAGATGTAGGCTTGAAATTGAACCTTGATAAAATAGATTGATTCAGAATCATTAGTAGAAAGTGCAACTTTTTAGGGAAGAAATGAGGGAATGTTATGGGCAACTCCTTCAAATTGGTGAATTTGACCAATGGAATTGAGTTTGAAAGTTGAAAAGATCAGTTATGTCAACTGGTGAACTCATATAAAAGCTTAAGCAATTAGAGATATGTTGTGATTATTTTGCCTAATCATCTCCTCTCCTCTCCTGTTTTCTTAATATTATTTGCCAGATCAAGAGTAGCGTAGCGTTTACTAGGAATGATGAAAAGGAGACTCGCTTGCTTTACTTGGGACAGGGGAATTAGTATTGACTTGGATAAAAAAGATCGTAAGTTCTGTCTCTCTCTCTTGCACACACTTTAAATTATCATCAATACTGATTTTAGTTTTAATATTTCTTGCCTGAAATTTTTATTTTCACTTGACCCCAATCGGCCAGTTCCTTGTCATGTCTTTTATCGCAGATATTTTCGTCTTTTTAGTCTAGAATAGCAACATTACCCTAAAGTTGAACGGAGAATTACATCCAGAGCGTATAGTAAGGAAAATGGGCAATGCACTGGACATGTTAAACAGACCCGTGCATTTGGCCAATTTTCTTTTTTTTTTTCTAATAAAAGATTGTATAATTAGACAGCCGAATCCAAGGCTTTTCAGCCATTGGATTATTGGATCCAAACTTATTCCACAAACTGGTCCAATGATTTACTCAATCAAAACTGGGGACGCCAAATGAAAACATAACAAGAAGAAGAAACCTATAAAGTTGTTCTCCTTATCTCTCTTTCATGGATTTCCCTTTCAGAAGCATATGTTGCATGTTGTTAAGGGTAAGTTTCGTGGGTGGTACAAAGTTATTTGTCCCGATGCTTGTAATGGCACGCACAATGTAAGGTCCCTAAAATTGCAAACTCACCTACTCAGTACTGATAAGTATTTTTCATGAAATAATTGGGTTATAGTCATAAATAAAGTGATTGTGATTTATCAAAGGAATTTCAAATAAATGACATTTAATCAAATAAGCACAAAAAGTGGGGCTTTTTTTCCTGTACCGGTGCCAGACCCATTTTATGAGGCAGTGAAATAACTAGGTGGACACACAATTGTTAGTCACTGTCTGCATGCATGACTTTTTCCTCTTGAAAGTTATTGTGGTTTCTGTTTGGATTCCTTTAATAATTTTCAAACAACTTTGTTTATTACTCCATCCATTTGATTTTTTATGTTCAACACATGTGAATTTTGTCCAAACATTAATTACAATCTAATCATCCAATAAAATTCTAAAATTGTTATTGATAAATCACTTAATGATTTATCAATTACATTTTTTAGAGTTTCACTAGATTGACATTAATATTTTATCAAAGTTCACTTGTATTGACCATCAAAAGTCAAATGAGACTATCTTTCCGGGACAAAGGGAGTATATTAGGTTTTTAGTAAAATTTTATCGGAAAATCTTGATTAAAGCGTTACGATGCTCTGGTAGCTTTGTAAATTCTTGACTTTCTGGTGGAGGAGGCCACAGTCAATTCAGTTTCTAAGAGTCCGTTTATTTCGGGTGTTTTATTTTACTCATTTACTAATTGTGTTAAACTAGTTTGTTAATTTTGTGTACAAATTTCTAGTATTATATGTTCAGTAATCTGAATAAAAGTGACTTCAATTGGACCATTTGAGTGTGTATTCAAACTGAATAAAGAAGGATTTAAGGAATTTAAAAAACTACTTAATGGTTCTTAAGTCAAACAATCAATTGTAGTAGGTGCACTCACCATGTGCTTACATCTAAATAGTCAAAGACTGGGGACAAGCTCTGTGCAGCTAACTGCTGTTTACTGCAGAATCAAAGAGCTTTGGGCTTCTTCTCCTTTGTGTGTTCTTGAAAAGTTTTCATGCTTTTCACTCTCTTTGTCTCACCATTTGTTTTTATCTATCTCTTCCTTAGTTTTTAAAAAGTTATGAAATAAAACACAAATAAACACATAACCAACCAAACCAAAATTGTTGCATACTTCCTCTGTCTCATAATAACTAATAAGTATTGAATCTCGTAATATGTGTTGAAGTTAATTTTTCTTACTTTTTAAGGGACGTGATTTACTTGTTTGTATGGTGCTTGTACCACGGTAGATATGCACTAAGACTACTTATTTTAAAAAGGGAATACTTCTTCTGATACGAACCAAAAGAAAAGCACAACACTTATTATGAGAGACGCATGGAGTAGCATACAAGTAGGATTGATGACTGTACATCAACCCACCCTTTTCTTTCCATTTTGTTTTTCATGGGTAAACTCCTATCATGTGAAATAGTAGGCAGTAGGATGAAATCACTAGCTTCCCTCCCTTGTTTATATTTCCTATGGTAAACATTGAGAAAATCATCAAGCTATGTTCAAGGAGGCCGGCTTTAACTTTTCGTGTAAGGTTGATTATTAAGAAAGAAGAATCAATCTAATACTCCATCCGTCCCTAAAAGAAATGTCCATTTTCTACACTATGTCCCAACATTAATTTCCATTTTTTGGTGAAGTTACATAATCCTCCTTGCATATGGTTGTATAGTGATATCATTAGAGGTATTTATGTATATAAACTGCAACGATGCTCAGATGTCAACTTTCTTATATTTCCCATGAAGTCAAAAATGGACCTTCATTTAGGGACGGAGGGAGTACATGTTTTATCTGCTTCTCATACAATATTTTACTCACCATATTTCTGTCATTTGACCTTCATGATCTACGGAAAAGTAAGTTTTTGAATGAATTTTTCAGGAATAGTGACTTATAATGGGCTCGAGAGCTATATTCTCAACACAAATTCATATGAAAACGGAAGTGCTACTACAAGCAGTGGAAATGAATGTATCACCGACTCCCAAGATGAAGATGACTCAAGCTGCTCTTCTAGCAATAATGCTTGCAGCTCATTCTCTTCTCACTGTACAATGATGAAGAAGGATGAACCAGGACCATATGAATGGGATTTCTCAGATAATAGCCCAAAACATTTTTATGTCAAGGAAAAACCATCTTATTCACTTCAGTTTTCGGATGTTGAAACAATGAAAGAAAAATTTGCAAAATTATTGCTCGGTGAAGATATTACTGGAGGATGTAAAGGGGTCTCCCCTGCAGTGGCTATCTCCAATGCTATAACTAATCTTTCTGGTAAAATTTCATTCTACTTTTTTTTCTCTTTTTTTTTTTTTTTCAGAATTAAATCAATTTTTTTTTCTCCACAAAGATCAAATTGCTTAATATTGATCTGTTTTATTGCTCAAAGGAACGGTTTTTGGGGAGCTATGGAAATTGGAACCACTGTCAGACGGGAGAAAGGGCAAGTGGAGGAGAGAAATGGACTGGTTGCTTTCCCCCACAAACTATATGGTGGAGTTGGTTCCTGCTAAACAACAAGGAGCCAATGGTCGGACCTTAGAGGTAATTTTCATCCTCTTTTTTGACTAAAAAGATTTTTTTATTATTTAGATTAAAAAAAATTAAAAAATAACATCTTGATAACACTGGTGTAGATAATGACGCCTAAAGTTCGTTCAGACATTCACATGATTCTTCCTGCAGTTCAGAAGTTAGACTCCATGCTTATTGTAGGTACCCTTTTTACTCTTACATTTGATGATAAGGGTGTAATGGTCTAAACATTTATGTTGAATGTTCTAAACTAACAGGAAACTCTGGATTCTATGAGGAACACAGAGTTTTGGTATGCTGAAGGAGGTAGCAGAGCAGACGGAAGGGAAAGTGGTGCAACCCAAAGCAAAAGATGGTGGCTTCCCTATCCACGAGTCCCCATGGCTGGGCTTTCGGATAATGAGAGGAAGAAATTGCTAGATAAGGGTAAATTTGTCCACCAAGTATTGAAAGCCACCAAAGCTATCAATGAAAACGTCCTCCTTGAAATGTCAGTACCAACAACCATTAGGGAGGCACTGGCGAAGGTAAGCAAACTTTCTTCGTTCTTTCATCTTCTTCAATGCTTCAGTAAATCTCTACTCCCTCCGTCCCGAATGATTTTCCCACCTTTTTTTTTGTTGTTGTTGTTATTGCAAAGGTACTTTGAGCAATAAATTTAGGATAGCTTAATTATCCTAATGAAAAATTAAATCTTGTTATTTATACACCATTATGAGTACTATCAATAACAATTTTAGATGTTCATTAGGATAATTAAATTAATTTAAAATTATTGCTCAAATGACCTTTGTAGTAATAACAAAAAAAGTGGGAAGATCATTTTGGGATGGACTGAGTATGAAATTTCATCTGATTCACTTAGGGGTTTTTGTTTTTTTAGGTGTAAAAAGTCCTGAAATCTGAAATACGTCTGAAATTATTGTTTACAGTCCGGAAAGACGAGCCTGGGTGATGATCTTTACAGGATACTGAACACAGAGTCAAGCTCAGCTGCGGAGATGCTCGATTCACTGAATTTGAAATCTGACCACAATGCCCTTGAGACCATTAACAGGTTGGAAGCAGCAGCACTTGCATGGAAAGAAAGAATCTCAGATCAAGCCAGCAGCAAATCTGCCATTCGAACTTCATGGTCCTTCAGAAAAGATCCAATTTCTGAGCTTGATAAGACGGAGTATTTATTGAACCGTGCAGAAGCTCTTATAAAACAGCTAAAAATCAAATACCCAAATCTTCCTCAGACTTTTCTTGATGCTACTAAAATCCAATACGGCCAGGTGAGCAAACTTTATTATCTTCATCAGAATTCTACTTTTGGACCCTAACCATTCGAATCATAACATCAGATACTTTTTTTTTTTACCATCTCTCCATTTTTAATGTTTCCTAACCTCTTTATTGATGAGACCGTACAACTATTCATGTTAGAGGACCCCAAATCATTTTGGGACTAAAGGTTAGGGGTCGTTTTTTCTTTTTTTTCACTTATTTGCCTCTTGTGACATATTCATTCAGACATCATATCATTAAGTTCATCCACCCTCCTTCCCATAATGAATGTCCATTTTGGAAAATAAATTATCCCAAAATTAATGACCTTTTTTCAGTGAAGTTACATAAAGCTCCTTGCAGATCATAATGTCAACTTCCTTAAATTTTCCAAAAACTTGAAATTGGATAGAGGGAGTATTTATTTTTTTCAATTCAGATCTGGATACCACTTTATGTCCTCTTATGTTTAAGATCTGAAAATGAAGTAATCTTTGTTATACTCTTTTCTCATCTTTAGGATGTTGGGCACTCAATTCTAGAAGCATATTCTCGTGCTCTCGCAACTTTGGCATTCAGAATTCTCTCAAGGATAGGTGATATTCTACAAGAAGATATTATAAGCAATCCCAATTCGCCCATGCCAACGTGTTGTTTTCCAGGCCTAAATCTTGCTGCAGTTTCGGATATGCCAGCACCTAGTTTACGTGTAAGGCACTCACTCATTGAACGAATGAATAGTGTTGGCAATAAATCAGGCTACTCAAATGCCGAGTTGACATCTGATTCAGAACTCTCGTCTACAGAACGCAAATCAGTTTCAGTGAATGCTACGCCTATTTGTAACCGTGTATTGTGTATAGGTGGAGAGACTTGTAGTACTGCATCTTCTACAAACTCAAACTCCCCTTGATTTAATGTATGTAATTTTCATGGTGATTTATGGAAATGAAAAACAACATTTTTGCTTGGTTTACCTACACTATGATTCTTTCTGTAGTGAAGAGTAATTGCTGAAACAATTGCCATTTCAGTTAACTCCAAGACAAATATTAGAGGGGAAAAAAAAAAGACAAGAGACAAATTAACCCTCAGATTTTGACCATGTGATATACTCCCTCCGTTCCATCTAAAAAGGAGTCCAGGCTTGAAAGTTTGACTTGTTAATTTTGTACTTTTACGCCTTCGTATTTCTTATAAAATTATTTTAAAAATCTACTATGTGCATGAAAACTATCATATTGTGGAAATATTCACAGCTTAATGTTTGAAAATGGACTCTTAAATGGAACATCCAGAAAAGAAATAGTGAACTAATAATGTGGAACGGAGAGAGTATTCACAGCTTAATGTAATCTGATGCCAATGCCATCAGATTACATTTGATTTGCATACCCGAGTACATGATCTCTTAGTGAATTTGTCTGCGTAACTCTTGAATGTGTGTAAAACTAATAACTCTTGAATGTGTGTAAAACTAATAGTTTAGAAAGTGGATAACAAGAATATTAATGCATCTTTGCCATTAAAATGAATAAGAACATACAATTTCAGAGTCTCTTAAAATGGTCGGATAACAGGATAGCTTTAATGGAGGTTTAGCACAAGTAAATGAAAAGGTTGCACCTGGATACATGGTCTCTTAGTGAGTGTGTCTGTATGACTGTTTGTGTGTGTGTGTGTGTGTGTGAGAGAGAGAGAGAGAGAGAGAGGAAATCGGAACATCAGAATATGATGAGAGCTTGTCCAACATGAGATTATGAAGAAAGTAGTGTACTTCTGACTTGTGCAAACTGGCAACCTGCCTAATTTCTACATTTCTATCATTATGAAATGTGTGTGTTTTTTTTTTAACTGTACGACACATATGTACAAACTAGGAATCTAGATAATTAATTTAGTTCAGCTCAGTAACCTTCAAACGCAAATTTAAATTTAATGGTGGCACTTACATTATTACTCAAGGCTTCTAAACCAGTCTGTAATGGTTCGCGAAAGGACTTTGGTGTCATTGAGCGAAAGGTTCTTGAGGCCTTGAGCTATGGCATCTACTGGAGTGTACACAGACCCTGCTTGCAGTTTCGGTTCCTGTTACGCTCAAACACGAAACAGATAGGATTTTAAACATAGACTAGAATCAAAGTATGCTGAGTGCAAAGTTGTAAGAATAAAAATGCAACAAAAAACATGCATACAAAAAGTTTTTTTTAGATTACCGAATTTATCATCTATTGCACGAAGTCCAATAAGATGTTTTGCATTGACTTTGGCTAAAGTCAAATGGTTTCAGCCTTTCTACCATCAACAATAAGAACATGCTGTCAAAGGGCACAAATGTATTATATTTGTGGTTCTTCTCTCTCTGCACGACAGTAGTAAGGAAGCTAGTGTAGGGGAATTAGGGTCTTTGATACTAATGGTGCTTCCGGATATATGATTGAATCGTGTATAATCCACTTTCCGAATAAAGTATTTCGACCCTTATTGCCTGGGTTACACGAAATCCTTATTGGGATAAGACAATCACGCAATTTGTTTTCTAGGCAAAGAGAACAAATCAAAACCTTGAGAATTGATTGCTTTCGTTATATTGTTGTAATTCACTCTTGTGTTTTTCATCTATATGTACAACTGAGATCAATCCCTGTATATATACAGATGGAGAGGTATTAGTTAAAAGGTATAACCAAAAGACATGATTTTAGCCAAGAGATGTGACTATTCGGTTTCGAGCACTGTTCGAACCGCCGGCCGAGTCAAGGGACTCGCTCGGCCGGCACACATGTCCATTTGAATTAGCCAAGCCGCACGGCCGTGTCTTATCAACCGCACGGCCGTGTTGTTCATCTTGCTCGCCGAGCAAGAGCACTGCCTCGGCCGAGCATGACACTCCGAAACTTGGCCAATCTCGCTAAGCTCGCTCGGCCGAGTCGAGGACTCTGCTTTCGGCCGAGCACATCGAAAATGTACTACCACTTTAACTTTTACTTCTTTATCGAGGTTGACTTCGTTTTAGCTCAAAGCAGTGTGTACTCCACACTTTCCCTTACTCGTATCCGAGTCTAATACGAATCACATTGATCTCTTAGTAAATCACCATTACAATAAAATAAGTTGATGATATAAAATCACCAACAAATCCCCTCCATTTTAATGTAATCCTTTGATTTACTAAACTTTTATAAATAACGAAACAAACGAATGCATAAATGAAAATGTCTTGCGATTGAATTTTCATCTTAGTATAATACACATTTCAAATACCTAGAATCAGTGTAACGACAACCCGTCAACTCATATGAATACTCGAAGATACTATACACATAAGTTCGGTACAATTCTCTTTGTTTAATCTTGACACTTTACAAGCCGTGTGTCCATATCCGTTGGTGAACATATAGGAAGCCAAGTCCTAGCTTCTAGGCGGCAAAACTTCATGTTCATTAAGGTAGTTCCTTTAGTCTTCTTGCACCCTGCATTTGCAATTTTTCAAAGGAACTATTAAGAAGATATTCTTCAACCTAGGTTTACTTGCGGGTTCGAACACATACCTTGGGAAAGATAATAACATGTGTTCCAATCTCCATTGCGAGCTTTCCACATTGAATTCAAGCTTCTAACGTTGTATTAGAAGAATGGGTATTCACAATTAGAGGATTAAATGGACTTTAATCCCATTCCATATCTGAGTACTTATTTACCAAGTCTCCGGCTAACCCCTTCGTCAGTGGTCGGCCAAATTTTGTTGCGACCGAACAAACTCAACCGCGATATCACACCATTCATGATTAACTCCCGAATCATACTATGCTCGACACCCAAAGTCTAGACTTGCCATTATAATTTGACTATAGGCCCTAGCTAAAGTGGCAAAGACTATCACGCGTGGATAGACATTGGTGATATCGGTTTTGGCCATAATGGAATCTCATATATCAAGTTAGAAGCCACTCCGTTCTTTTCCAAGCGGCGACGATGCTACAAACTCGCATTCCATTGTAGAATGTGTAATACATGCCGCTTTTTAGAAGCCCAAGAAATGGCACCTCCTCCAAGCAAGAACACCCGACCACTCGTGAAGATGAATCTTCTTGGTTGATCCAATCGGCATCCGTGTAACCTTCTAAAATAGAAGGATGTCCACTATAATATAAACCGTAGTCCATAGTACCTTTTAAGTACTTCGAACACCCTTGTTATAGCATGCCATGTTGTTTACTAGGGTTACTAGTGAACCTACTCAATCTTCCTACCGCATACGCAATATCACGTCGAGTGCATCGCCAAGATACATCTCGCCAACGTGGCTTTTGAGTATTCAAGTGTGACACGGAGTTACCAAGATTAGACACAAGTTTCGGTTGGATCCGTGGGAGTACTAATCTTAGAACAATCTTCATGAATTAAACCTCTTGAGAATTTTCTCAATATAATGAGATTGTGAAATTGCGATTCCCTTGTTCATCCGTTTAATCTTTATACCAAGAATAACATCGGCTTCTCCCATGCCCTTCATAGAAAACTTTGATGATAAAAACTTCTTAGTTTTATCAACTACTTTTGGTCGAGTGCCAAAAATCGGCATGTCATCAAACATATAGGCGGATGATTACACACCTTACCCGCTTTCATCAAATCTCGCTATATACACATTCGTCTGACCGATTTAATACTGAAAACCATTACAAAACAACCTCATCAAACTTTTGATGCCGGCTGTAGTGCTTGCTTCACCCATACAATGACTTAATTAACTTACATACCTTATGCCATTACCCGGCATAACAAACCTTCCGGTTGTTTCATATACACTTCTTCTTCTAAATCACCATTTAGAAATCTTTGTTTGACATCCATTTGATGGATCGATAGATTACGAATACGCCAAAGCTATCTCAAATCTAATAGTAGTGATACGAGCAAGTGCATAGGTATCGAAGTAATCGATCCCTTCCTTTTATCACAAAGCCTTGGATTACCAATCGAGCTTTAAACTTGTCAATTGTTCCATCGACTTTCATCTTCTTTTGAAGATCCATTTGCGCCCCAAAGGTTTACAAACTCCGGTGGTAAATCGACAAGACCCATGATTATTTTCCATAATAGAACCAATCTCATCATCGATTGCTTCTTTCCAAAACCCAAAGATTCGAGATTGTATTGCTTCATATGTTCTCGGATCCTCCTCTATACTATAACAAGGTAAGAGTATTGAGATTCAACGATCTTCGATCCCTCAACTAAATATAGTTGAAAATCGAACCATATGATTTAGCTTTCCTTACTCTTTTACTTCTACGAGGTTCGGGTATCTCACTTGGTACATCAATTAAAATGATCATCCATTTGAGATTAGTTTCATATTGGTATAATATCCTTGGGTCTAGGTATCAAGAGAAACGATTCTCATCAAAGATTGCATCTCTCGATTCTATAATTGTGTTAATAGAAATGAATTATTAGGTTCTATAACATAGAACCTATATGCCTTGGAATGCTCGATATCCAACAAAGATGCAATCAACACCTTTTTCTCCCAACTTTTTCCTTTTAGGGTCAGGAAGTCTAACCACGGCATTTCTACAACCCCAAACTCGCAAAATGCTAAGTTTGGTCTTTTCTTATACCAAAGCTCATATGGGGTAATCTTGTTCCTTTTATTAGGAACTCTATTCAATAGATGACAAGCCGTTAACTCGCTTCACCCCAAAACCCGTCACTCGAAGCCCGAGTAAGACAACATGGGCGTTAACCATTTCTTCAAGAGTTCTATTCTTCCTTTTCGGCCACCACACCGTTTTGTTTTGTCAGGTACATAAGGAGCCGTAGTCTCATGAATTATCCCTACGGATTGGAAATATTTAGGATCATAATATTACCACCTCTATCCGTACGTAAGGTTTTAATCAAGCCACTTAATTGAAGTTGACTTCGGTTTTATAAATTTTAAATTTATCTAGGGCTTCAAATCTTTTGCATGCAAAGAAATAAATATAGCAAAACCTGAAGCATCATCTATAAAAGTGACTATATACTTTTTATTGCCTAAAGATGGAGTTGCATTTAAAGTCACATAAATCACTTTATGAATCAATTCTAGATTTACAATTCCTTGTAACACTTTTAAAAGGTTTCCTAGTGATTTTTGTTAACATGCGAAGTATTACACCTTTCCGTATTATTATCAATAACAGGAATCAAACCATCTTTGGACATTTCCATCATTCTTTTATATGCGCATACGCCCTAACCGAGCATGCCATAATGAGGAATTAACAACGGAGGAAGTCATATAAACAAATAACTAGAGTTAACCGGAATTTTATTCAAATTCAACATAAACATCCCATTGTTATAATAACCAAATCCTACAAATACACCCGACTTTGATAAGATATACTTATCGGACTCATAAACTTGTTTATAGCCACACTTGTTCAAGACAGGGACCGAAATTAAATTCTTACGAAGTTTAGGTACATACAAAACATTAAACAAAGAAATAGTTTTTCCCGAACTAAATTCCAACACCACACTTCCTCTTCCTTGAATAGGAGCGGAACGGTCATCACCCATACGAAAGGACTGATCCGTCTTCCATCGTTCGTATGTCTTAAACCAACAACGATCCTTACTGAAACATGAGTTGTGGCACCGAATCAATCCACCACGCAATAGCATCATCCCGCACATAAAATGCCTCGAAATTGTTGAAACGAGAATTTTTAATAAAACCTGTTCCAACTATGTATTAAATTCTCGACCTTGGTTTTGAGAATGGTCCTGCACCTTTCCCGAACCCACTTTGCTTGCGCCCGTTCTTGTTGTTTCCAACACGACAATCCTTCTTAAAAGTGACCGAGATTTGCCACACTTCCAACAAGCCAATTTAGGCTTCTTGTTGGAACCTAACCATTGTCATTGAAACTACGCTTTCTTTCCTTTGTTCTTGTTTCTACCGTCAAATCAATCATATTGACTCATGGTCCACCAACTTCCTTTCCTTTGCGCTTTGTCATTCTCTTGCGCCCTTAGAGATTCCTCATGCGCAAGTGACTACCAAGTTGAACCAAAGATAGATCATCTTTACCATGTTTCAAAGTGTGTTTGAAATCCTTCCGTGAGGGAGGCAACTTATCAATCACACTTCAAACCGATATTGACTCATCCATCTTGACCCGTGTTGAGTATATTGTCCCGAGGATTCTAAGGAGTTCATTGAATTGTTCCATTTACGGGTCTAGAATCGACCATCTTGTAAATTGTTAAAATTACTCACAAGGAACTTCTTACTAGAAGCATCCTCTCACATGCATTGGATTCAAGAGAATCCCATAACTCTTAGCGTACTCCTCATTTTGATAAATGTCCAAATAAAGGATCGGAGCATACCGTTCAATATGTGTCCTCTGCGGATGTAGTCATCGTTCTCCCACTTCGATCTACGTCTTACGGCCTCCAAGTTATCCTCTTGAAGCAGTGAATTGGAGTAGATGTAACATACACCACCTTTAATGTTGTCAAAAGGAAGTCGTCTTCTTTTGACAACGTTCGAAATCTTGCCCTTGAGCTTGTCTAGCTTTCCAAACTTTGTTGTCATCTCCTTCACGATTACTTCACTTTGACGTAGAGTATCACCAAATACTTTATTCGTTTGTAGGGGAATTAGTGGTCTTTGATACTAATGGTGCTTCCTGGATATATGATTGAATTGTGTATAATCCACTTTCCGAATAAAGTATTTCGACCCTTGTGCTTCCGGGTTACACGAAATCCTTATTGGGATAAGACAATCACGCAATTTGTTTTCTAGGCAAAGAGAACAAATCAAAACCTCGAGAATTGATTGCTTTCGTTATATTGTTGTAATTCGCTCTTGTGTTTTCATCTATATGTCGCATAACCGAGATCAATCCCCGTATATATACGGATGGGAGAGGTATTAGTTAAAAGGTATAACCAAAAGACATGATTTTAGCCAAGAGATGTGACTATTCGGTTTGAATCGGCACTGTTCAGAACCCGCCGGCGAGTGAGGACTCGCTCTCGGCCGAGACACAGCATGTCCCATTTAGGCTTAGCCAAGCTCGGCCGTGTCTTATCAACCGCAGTGTTGCACAGCTCGGCCGCCGAGCAAGGCACTTGCCTCTGAGCCGAGCATGACACTCCGTAAACTTGGCGTCTCGCTAAGCTTCGCTACGAGTCGGGACTCTGCTCGGCCTAGCATCAAAAAATGTCTACCCTTTAACTTTTACTTCTTTATCGAGGTTGACTTCGTTTTAGCTCAAACGAGTGTGTACTCCACACTTTCCCTTACTCGTATCCGAGTCTAATACGAATCACATTGATCTCTTAGTAAATCACCATTACAATAAAATAAGTTGATGATATAAAATCACCAACAGCTAGGATTTCAATGGAAGGGGTTAAAATTGTTGGAAAGGTGGAAAACTAGAGAGTAAAGTCTACATTTGGCACAAATGGGGTCAATATAACAACAGAGGGCAATTTTTGTAACAAAGGGGGTCAAATTGATAACTAACAGTTCCAAGTGGTAAAATGTAAAATTTTGTCATAGCTACAATGGGATTAATTGCTTATGTTCCAAGAATTCTAGGGGTATGATCCAATAGATGATCTATCAGGGAACGAGTCATCTGCAATAGGTGTTGATGTGTTGGAGATTTGAGGGGATTACATATCCGTCTAGCCCATACTAGCAGCCCTAACATGAGGAGAGTAATCAACATGTAGTAATATGAATTAAAAAACACAAGAATTTGGCTCAGTTCACCAACACATGGCTATATCTGGGGGCGATGTCAAGCCAAAATATCACTATAATCTATATATGATGGTTATTACAACTTTGCACATGCAATCACTAAAATCTAAGTATGACTACTCTCCATGAACAACAACTTAAATATATATATATATATATATATATATATATATATATATATATATATATATATATATATATATATATATATATATATATATATATATATATATATATATATATATATATATATATATATATATATATATATATCTCCTCTTCTTTATCAAGAATACATATATCTCAGTCACGGCTAGGCTTGTAGGAGTGTCCCTCATGGCATCTCATATGCCCTCTTGCCCTCTCCTCGACACTATTTGTGACTCTCTCTTATGTATCCTATCTCTCTCCGTCAAGCACACCAAATTATGGCCGAAATCATGTTTATATAGGTGTATGAGAAGTCCTAAACCTTGTCCTGCAAGAAAGAATCCATTCTGAATAAGGAAATCAAATCTGGGCTGAAAACGACTTAGCACGACCGTGCTTTATATTGTGCACGACCGTGTCAGTAAAATCCTCCAGTGGCACGATCGTGCTCATTAACTGACACGACCGTGTAAGACCCCTTCTGCTGGTTTGCTTCCTTTTTCTCCTCCTTGAACATTTTTATCTTGACTCGAACTCATCTATTGTTTAGACTCCTTCTCCTCTGTCTCCATGTTGGTTTAGACTCAATAACCCAACAATCTCCCACCTGCAGACTAGAACCAATAAACAATAATAACTGACTTGTCAAACTCCCACCTAGAGAATGATCCTCCTCATTGTATCTTGACAACGCCGAGTACTAAGCTCCCACCCAAGCTTTCGCTCAAGTAATATCAAGTAATAAGGCGAGTTGAAACCAAGCGATGCTTCAACCTCTCCGTGTCGGATTCCTCTCACCTCTCCTTGAATCAAACACTCTGATGATTCCTTGCAAGTCCGTCTTTGCCTTCTTCTCCTAATCCACTTTCCTCGCAATGCCTATTCATGAAACATGGTCTCCCCTTGTCTGAGTCGAGCTTTGAAGTTTCGAGCTCGAGCTCGTATAAAAGTTATCGAGCTCGAGCTCAAGCCCAGTATGACTGTTCGAGCGGATCGAATCGAGTTTCGAGCTTTTAGCGAGCTGTTCGCGAGCTGCTCAAGCTCGAGTATTAACGAGCCGAGCTCGAGCTTGGACTTATTTTTTGTAAAAATCTGAAATCAAACGAGCTTTATCGAGCACTAATTCGAGTTGTAATCTAAACGAGCCTAAACAAGTTATTCGCGGACAAAATTCATTTGAGCTTTTTAACGAGCTTTACGAGCCGAGCTCAAACGAGTCGATCTCGGTCAGAGCTCGTCGAACATACGAGTCGAACACGAGCCGGCTCGGAAAAAAAAAGGAGCTTGAAAATCAGTTCGAGCTCGAGCTCGAGTTCACCTCGAGCCCACTCGAACTCGAACTTTTACGAGCCGAGCCCGAGCCCGAGCCAGCTCGTTTCGTGTAACAGCCCTACCCTTGTCTCTTGGATCGACTGTTCGTGGTTCTCCTTCGCTCTCTGTTAGGTAATGTGACACGTTCTCCTTGTTGCGCAACTATAAGTTGTCATCCTTCCCCCTAACATGTCGTTTGTTGATGGCTCTCATTTTTCCACCAAAGGGTCCTTCGACTTAACCTATGGCTTCCTTCCGAAGAATTTTGATGTTGTTGTAGGTAGTGTACAACACCTTCTCTCTCCTAGAGCTTACTACCAATCGTTGCTCCGTCGTTCTGCAAGAAGTCTTCCTTTTCTCACATGGTCAACCGGCTTATACCACTCTCCTTCATGTTGTTGCAAAACAGTCAATTTTGTGTCCTTACCCGCATATCTCCTCTCCTTGCAACTATTCACCGATTTGCTCTTTCGAATTGCCTTGAGAATTCGAATCTAACACCCATAAAGTATCTGACTGCTCTCCTCCTAAGATTAATGCAACTGCGATCTCCATCTCCTCTTCTTAGATATCTTCCGCTCCGTCACCAAATTCTCACTAAGCAAATTTCTCCTACCGATTTTTCTCCAGCCCAATTTGACTGCGCCACAATCCCAGGAACACATTGATTCATCTAGATTTCTACATCTCCTAATCCCTCCTGGATTTCTGCAAATTTCTTGAATATGTGCCATGATCAACCTCCTTACCATAGATTCCTGCAATCTAAACCATCTGAATTTGCTTACGCATGCATTTATGTATCAAAATCTTTCGGATCTACACAATTGAATCTTGATTTTCTGTAGCCTCCATTTCAATCAAATCTATGCATCCCTCGGATCTCCCACCGGAGCTCTGATACCAGTTGTTAGGGATTTGAGGGGGCCTAGCCCATACTAGCAGCCCTAATATGGGAACAGTAATCAACATGTAGTAATACGAAAGAAAAAACACAAAAAATTGATGACCCAGTTCACCAACATATGGCTATATCTCGGAGCGATGCCAAGCCAGGATATCACAATAATCAATATATGATGGTTATTACAACTTTGCATATGAAATCACTAAGATCTAAACATAGCTACTCTCCACACACTCATATATATCTCCTCTCCTCTATCAAGAACACAAATATCTCAGTAATGGTTAGGGTTGTAGGAGTGCCCCTCATGGCATCTCCTAGGCCCTCTTGCCCTCTCCTTTACACTATTTGTGACTCTCTTTTATGTATCCTAGCTCTCTTCGTCAATCACACAAAATTATGGCTGAAATCATGTTTATGTAGGTGTAAGAGAAGCCCTAAACCTTGTCCTCTAAGAAAGAATATGTTCTGAATAAGGAAACCAAATTTGGGCTGAAAACAACTTACCACAACCGTGCTTTATATTGTGCACGGACTGACACGACCGTGTCAAACCCCTTTTGGCGGTTTGCTTCCTTTTTCTCCTCGTTAAACATTCCTATCTTGACTCGAACTCCTCTGTTGTTTGTTTAGACTCCCCCTTCGTCTCCATGTTGGTTTAGACTCCATAACCTAACATGATGATCTCTCTCTCTCTCTCCCTTCTCTTCCTCACATTTTTCTTTCACGATGTCATATGAGAATTCATGTTAACCGACCCCAAATTATTTTGGTACTAAGGATTTGTTGTTTTTGTTGTATACTCCGTATTAGCTATCCTCTGGCTTTTGACAACTTTCCATTCAAGTTTACATTGTACACTAATCCTCCTATGCGCACTAGCGCATAGTGGTTATCTGAACCCTGTGAATGGAAAGACTTTTGTCTTTTACTCGTTGTCTATCCATTCCAGAGACAAAAGGGAGGAAGAATAGAGACAGACTCATCATAACTACAGAAACCATTGCTCTCTGCCCAGTGGCGAAGATAGGATTGAATTGGAAGATGACAGATTATGATATAGTGTTGTTTTTTCCTAAACTAAGGGGGGTCAAAATTTCAAAAATTACAGTTTTTAGAGATAAAAGTCATATTTCTTATACTTGAAGATGGTAAAAAGTACATAGCTCCAAGATCAAGGAGGTCGAATACGTGGCTTTTCCACTAATCAGTTGTACATAATATTCACATATGAGATGCTGAAACATGAAAAGAAGAAAGAAAAAGTTACCTGTATGCATGGTGTGATATGGTTACCAGTTAAAGTCACTTTCTCCAGTGTTCCACCAATTGACTCCACACGAGGCTTTAACGTCTCTTCAAGGAGATCTGTCTCATCGATGGCATCAAAATTGAATTTCACCTGAAAAAAAAAAAGATAATATTAATGCTAACAAAAGGTAGAAGTAATAGCAGTAGTCATAACAGCTATGGTAAGTATAATAAAGCATCTGGAGAGGCACAGTAGTACCAGTAGTGTTTTCTTGATATTGTACGAATTTCTACAACAATCACGATTCTCAGATGGCGTCGGCTTGAATTCTGATACCCCTTGAGCCACCTAAATTTAGCAAATGTGAATGTGCATTATTCCATTAAAGCTCATTGACTAGGCTTGCCAAGAAGACATTCATGAAAATCAAAGCTAGGATGGATCAATAATCTGTGATAATCTTTTCAAAATCTCATTAAGATATTTGATTTAGAGAGAAAAGTACCTGATTGAATACTCTTGGCAACTGATCAACAAATTTGTTCAAAGAAACCATGGCTTCTGGATCATTGTCAGGTGCCATTGTTCCAGCCGTATCAAGCAGAACTCTCAAGGCATCTCCATTGTATATGAGCAAAGACAGTATTAGAAAGTGGAAATATGAAATCGAATCATTACTGCATTCGCACATTAAGAAGCTTGTAGCTTTGAACAGCTATGAAAATTCCACTTTTCAAAACCACCACTCAGCAAAGCACACTCTGTTGATTACTTTATGAAGTAAAATAAGTGAGATGGAAAATGCTAACCCAACAACCACGACATAGTAGCATATACTCCCTCAATCCCGGAGAACTTTGCACCAAATTTGGGGCACGAAAATTAAGAAAAAGTAAGGTGTTGTGAGTATGAAAAGTGAGATATAGGAGAGAGAAAGTGGGGTAGGGAATAGTGGATGTGAGTATGATAAGTGGGTCACATTGAGTAATTAATTATTATATACATGCCATTTTGGGCAGTGAAATGTTTTATGGGACAACCAAAAAGGAAATTAGAGCAAAGTTCTCTGGGACGGAGGGAGTATGGTATACCCAAGAGGAAGCTACTCCCTCTATTTGATTTGAAGAGGTGTGTATTGACCAGGCAAACAGTTTAAGGAAAGTTGGTGGCCAATTGATTAAGTCTGTAAATTGCCCCTCTAAATTATATATTTTCAAATTAGGAGGCAACATATGAATTCAGAATAGGAGGGGAATAAAGATTAGTATAGTCAATTGGTTGAGAAAAGGACGGCCCAGAAAGGAAAGTTGTTGTTCTATTGGACGGCCCAAATAGGAGTACACCTCTCTTCAATTGGGACGGAGGGAGTACAACATTTTACTCCTTGATAATAGAGTATTAAGCATCTAAATAATTTGCAAAAGGCAACAGTCATAAATGCATCACCTAGGGGATGCTAAAGAAGGTATTCATAGATGTTATAGCTGGAGATAATTTAGGATGCCAATTCAAACATAAATTAAGAAGCACTGGGTAGTACAAACATTTACGAGGAAAATCACTTCACTGAAAAAATGTAAAAAATTGATCTTCCAGAAATGTTTCTTCTATTGCCAGCTGACTGATTACTAGGATAAGGACCTGAGATTTGTTCCAAGAGGGGCCAATACAATGAACGATCCCTAGTAAAATAAAATTGAAATTTGTTGAATTTGTCAACCTTCACCAGTGAGGAGCTTTTTAGACTAATTTAGTGTAGAGAACCGTCGTAAGAAATCTTTAAATACGGTGGCAAAGCCACATTTAACACCTAAAACCAAGAGAGGAATGAAATCCATAATATTAAAGTTTTATTTTATCTTTTTGATTATTTTTTCTGAATTTTTTCAACTTTTGTCAGGTGAGGGAAGAGGAATTGCCACCAACTCCAATCACACTAGTGTCCATTTGGTAGAACGAGAATAATTTGTGATTAAGAAATGGCTAGGCTCCACTGACAAGCTTCATATTGCATGTCCTATGGTAACACTCAGAAACCATATTATTTGTGAATAATGTATTCTCTAATAACCCTAACATATTTCCAGCTTAATTATTTTTGCTATTACCATTACTCAGAAGCATATAAAATAATATTAACTTTTGGAACTGCAGTTGGTGGAGAAACTAAAAAGAAGTCGCTAGTCAAGAGCTAAAATAGTTTCGAAATGGTTAGCAAAATACAATAGCTTATTATCTTTCTGAAGCGAACAAGTAACTGACAAATGTATTGAAAGATTATGCAGAATAGACAATAGTTACAATATCTGAAAGACTGACTGCAATCTACCTGAGGCACTCTTAGCCATCATGTTAATAGGAGATGCTTCCATAATAGGCATAACCTGACTAACTATAGGTCCCAACTGCATAGAAAGAAATTTATGAACAATCCACACGCTGAAGAAATTTGCAAAAGCAACGATGAGAAGAAAAGCCAAATCATCATAACTGAAATAAGAATTACACCCACACATACACAATACAAATGCGGAAATAGAGCATGGAAAAAACACATGCAAATGCGGAAATGGAACATGAAAAGGCAAAACAGCTAAAACAAAGAAAACAGCAATGGAGAATAGCCCTCTAAAACCCACCCTTACTGTACGATTTATTAATTATAACCAGGGCATATTTAGTTCATAAGATATAGTGTTTTCTCCTACAGATAATATAGTCATTTTAAAATATTGTATTTTTTTGCTCTTTTCCCAATTCCCGAAGTAATGAAAATCGTTGACTTGGAGGGAAATGACACCCTCCAATTTTGCTCTCAAATCCTCCACGCTATGTCAAGATAATCAAGAACCCTTTCCTTCTTCTTTTCCTTGCACCCTTCCAAAGTCATTATTTGGTTGTGTAAATAAAGGAGAAGATCCTGACCCTTTTCTACATGTCCATAAATATGGAAAATAATTATATTCTCTTGGTAATGAACGACATAATGAGGAATGATCCGGCCCAAGAGAACCCTCTTTCATGCTGCCCTACGCCATATTGGGAAATGTATCTCGCATAACACTGGCGTTCTGTCAAGGTGCACAAGATGAGGTAAAAAGATGGGACTTCTATTAACATTTGATTCGTTTCATTTCATATACACCCAAAAGAAAACTGAGAGAAAATTAAGAAAGTAGAATAATACAGCAAGTGGTACAAATAGCTAAAGACGACCAATAAGCTCTAGTGGTTCCTCTTCTAACGGGGAGGTTAGGGGTTCAAGTACCATTAGCGACAACATTATGGAGAAACTTTATCTTGTTGAAGATATCTCTGTTATCCCATTTATAGATCCCTAATTGTGTAGCCTTCCAAGGCATAACCTTTAGGATCGAGGCAAGGTGCCACGTCCTCCTCATCCACCTTAATAGTACTCCCTCCGTCCCAAAATGAATGTCTAATTTTCCAAAATTTTGTCCCAAAATGAATGTCTACTTTTTAGAGAATTTACTAAATTGTCCACCATCAAACAAGAATTTTTAATTCACACACACTCATGATGCAATATGGTAAGATCATTAAGGATTTTTATGTACTTATGCTACTAAAAATGCTTAAATCCCAACTTCTTAAATCTCAATCAAAGCTAAAATTGGACATCCATTTTGGGACGGAGGGAGTAATAAATAAAGTCATAAACAAGAGAGAAAAGAAGAAGGTAAAGACAAGAAACAACTACTCCACTAAGGATAGAAATCCTGAAGGAAAATGAGTAAAAGTTCAGGTATGATAAATGATTCATGCATAATATATTTACTAACATTAATCCTTGCTCATTTAAGTTAACGTTTTAAATAATCATGGATAAAAACTGAAAATTTGAGATACTCTTGAAAAATGAACATTAGGAATACGTACCATCGTAAATTAAGAAAGCATTGTTACCTGCTCAAAGTAAGGTACCGCCTCTGAAGCTGGTCTGTTGTTGTACGATATGATAGCATTTGCCTTCCAACAGAGATGAGAAAGTTTGTCATTCTCCAAATATATATATTCATTTATTTATAAGAAAGAGCCTTAAACAGAAGCTTTTTCAAACTAATAGGCATAATTTGTATCAAAATAGAATCCTTATTAATATCATCAGTTTGCCTAGCACAATTTAAGCAATGCAAGCCAACCTTAGGTATCTTCTCTGAGAAATAGCTCCCTGTGAGTACTTGAAGTAATGCGCCATTACTGCGAATGGGATATCATGAAAAAAAAAAATATGTGAATACAAATATGATAAAGATGTATCCTAGTTATTGTGAACATGGGTAACAAGTGCTTACTTTAAAGATGACTTGCAATTGAATCAAGAGTCATAACACAAAAACGTGGATTGACATGAGAAAGATTTTTATTTCTAGAGAATGAGCACATGGAGGATAAATTTAGAAGAAATCTTGCAGAAAGATGCTATATTAGGTCACTTTATTTTTCGTTTGCACTAATATTTTAAACACCACCTAGTTCCGCCTGCAGGTTACATAAATCACATTCAGTCGGTCCATTGAAGATATTTATGCATAATCTAGATCATGATGACTTTTACCAGTCCAACATGATAGGAAAAAACTGGGTCTTGGAGAAAAATTCTTAATACCATTCATAATTAAAGTACTCTCTCCGTCCCAATATGATCTTCCCACTTTTTTTGTTGTTAACACGAAGGTACTTTAAGCAATAATTTTAGGTTAATCTAATTATCCTAATAAACATCTAAAAACTGTTATTGATGGTATTTATAATGGTGTATCAATAACAAGTTTTAAACTTTCATTAGGATAATTAAACTAACCTAAATTTGTTGTTTAAAGTACCTTCATGTTAACAGCAAAAAAAGTGGGAAGATCATTTTGGGATAGAGGGAGTATAAATTACTTGTACCATTTGTAGGTGTCACTCACCCTAAAACCACTCAAGAGTCCCATAATTTTCTTTGTTCAATCAGAAGAGTAACGATTATAGTAAAAAGATTACAAGCAAGTTGGACAAGAAAATGAACCAATCAAATGCTCCCCTCACAGAGATGCAACTCTCTCCTATCGAAACAAAAACTCTGAATATCCTGGAAGTACGTTGTGCCAAAATGCACCAGCACGGACCCCACCCTGCTACAATGTTGAGCCATTCTCTCCTCTCCTCTCCAAGAATCACAAATAAATGCTTGAAGGAACCAGGCAATTAGGGGCGAACTTACCCAGACCCGCAAGCTCCATCACAGAGAAGGAACAGATGATGATGGGATTCTGAAAAGCTTCAGCACATCACACGCCAGCATAGATTCATATTGGACTTATGCTTCTGCAGCATGTCGCTTTTATCAGAAAGAAACCCAAGCTTCCAAATAAAGGATTATGCTCCCTCCGCCCGGAATGATGTTCCCACTTTTTTTGTTGTTAATTTGAATGAGCATTGAGCAATGATTTTAGGTTAATTTAATCATTCTAACGAAAATCTACAACTTGCTATTGATACACAATTATACTCCCTTTGTCCCTGAATAAATGTCGCAGTTGACTTGTCAACGTTTTTAAGGTGGAAGGTGCTTTATTAGTTTGTACATTACTTGTACAATGTTAAAATTGCACCAAATCATTTTCCTTATTTGGAACCAGAATGGAAAGTGCGACATTTATTCCAGGACAGGGGGAGTATAGACTATCAATAATAATTTTTAGATTTTCATTAGGATAGTTAAATTAACCTAAAATTATTGCTCAAAGTTATTTCAAATCAACAACAAAAAAAGTGGGAACACCATTCCGGACGCGGGGGTGGGGGGGGAGAGAGAAGGAGCAGCAAGAAGACTTTACCAAATCTGAAAGGGACAAAAAATGCGAGAGAGAAAGAGTGTCAGGATGATTGCCCCTCATCCACCTCATGATCATTCAGGTGGCAGATGAAGAGAAAAATCCAAGAATAATCCGCATCCCTAGAGAAAAAAATATGACATAGGACCTCCCCGAGTAAAACAAAGTTGAAACAGACGAGGAAAATCACTGCAAAGCGGGATAGTCCCCACCAGTACATCTTTCAAAAATGGATCAGAGCCCATCTCCTAGCCTAAACCGGGTATGAGGAAGGAAAAAAGAAAAGCATTGATGAAAAACTTCCAAGGACTTCAATATGTAACTGAACTACTGATGATGTTGTCTAACCAGTTCTAATGCATCCAAATTTGCAACTTATCACTTTGTGCCAAATAGAACACAATTCACAGGAAAAATACCAAAGCTACTTCCCTACAATGGAGAATTTCCAGTGAATCCAGCCGACCAGATTCCCATTACTCCAAGCTACTAAATGATCCTGGGTCTCCTCCGACCATTCCCTCAAGAAATCCCTTATAATCTTCTAAATCCTACAACCACTCACACGAAACTTAAACAACAAGAGGTCGTAACTAAGAATGCTCAAAAAAGAAAATCTAAAGAGAGAGAATCTCTCAACAAGAGAACACCGAAATAAGACATTGGTCAAGAACAAGCCATAACAACCCGACATCCAGTCAATGTGGCAAACTCATTAACCTTAAAGTGAAGTCATTTCACTTCACTGTTGTATCATTTCTATTTACGAAGTTAGTTATTTAACTATGTGTTGAAATAAGTTGCAAGCTTTTCGAGTTAAACCAAAATGCAAAACCTGATACATAGCACTGCTCTTACAAATTAAAAGTAATATGAATGTAAATATTGACATGTAATATCTTTCAGGACAGACAACCAAGAGACTATAGAGTAAGGTTATGTTTACAAACTGGCCCGGTTTTTAACATGTGCAATCAGCCCAATAGCACAGGGCCCAAAAATTTTAAGGGCCCAAATTTTTTTATCTAGTTTATATATATTGAACCCAAACTTTATACAAAGAATTGAAGTGTTCTGGTAGATAATGAGTCTTGTGTATATCCCTTGTAAGCTGACTGCTTGGGTTTGAGCCCTAGGCAACGCAATGCAGTTTTTTTTTTCTTTTCGCATATTTCTTCCCTCCCATTGTTCGTAGTTTGGTCTTTTATTCCATTATTCCAACCTTAATTTCATTACATTTTTAAAATATTAAGCCCCCAATATTGGGCCCCTATATAAAAATACTTATATATTATATATATTATTTTTTTGTGTAAATTTTTAAATATTAAGAGCCCCAATATTCATATTTAGCACAGGGCCCCTATAATGATCGAGACGGACCTGTTTACAAAGTAAAACTGCAAACTGGAAGTGTAAGCTGAAGATAAACTCAACTCGCCTGTGACCAACAGAGTAAAGAGGAAGGTCAACAAGTTCGGCAGCTGTTATGTCATTGTCCGGCAATCCAGATGTTAAAATAACATCCAAGCATGAATGAAACCTCTCAAAAACATCCTGAGCAGCTTGTGAGTGATCAAAGGTCACATTATAGGGGACAGAAATAATGAGGTAGCCTTCATTTGCTAGAAGCTCGAGAAGATAGCTGCAAATATACCACACAAAGTTATGAGAGTTTTGGTGGGTTGACATAGCAATAACAACAACAATACCAACACCAATACCAATACCAATACCAATACCAATACCAATACCAATACCAATACCAATACCAATACAAATACAAATACAAATACAAATACAAATACAAATACCAATATAGAAACAAAATCAAGAACAACAAAATAAAATCAAGGAAAATTAATTCTTTTCAAAATCAAGTTGATTTTTTATTACTCTCTCCAACCTAAAATTTGGCCTTAAAATAACAACAGCACAAAAAAGAGAGACGTTTTTTCTACCAATTTACCAAATTCATATTTGCCAACTATGTGAAAGAAGCCCAAAAATTCAACTTACTTTATTTCTAAAAAATTGACACTCACTTCTTTTTTTTTTTCACTACTCACACACACACACTCACACCCTCACACACACCCACACAGAAGCGCCTAGAAAATCCTAGGAAGAGAAAGACTTCCCTCAAACTTCTGGGGGGTGGGGGGGATCGAACCCATGACCTCCAGGTTGGAAGCCATGAGCTCTGGACACTCACTTCTGAATGGATGGAAGATGGAGTATTACTTCTGTTAAGTTATTTTTGGAGAAGAAAACAATGACATGTCTAAACTACTGACACCATTCAAAAATGAGTGTTAGTTTAGAAACCATTATTGTCCCAAAATGAGTGTCCATTTTCTAATGAAGGTACAAAATTCACCTTTGTTAAGTATTATACCCTAATGTGCATTTGCAATGATATAAGGTAGGCGCTAAGATATACATGTACATGTTCTACTAAAACTGCTTGAAGTTCAACCTTTTTATTTCATAAAACTATTAAAGAAGTCCTCATTTTGGAGTGAATATCCCGGGTGATGTAATGTCATCATCAGATTGCAGTCAAATATTGCCTCGTGGTTGTAACGACCCGAGTCTGAAAACTTAGTCCCCTATGTGTGCACCACGCACGCACTAGCTCACTAGCACAAGCACCTTAGGTGAACAAACCCATCATAGGCACACCCAAAAGTCCAAAAATGGTGTTGGTTCCAGTGGTAGCTTGTGGATACTTATCAATCTAACAAAATCGTATTTCTAACCTATGTGGGAGGAGGGATATCACAAACTACCCCACCCAAATCCTCATCATCCCTAGCAAGATCCAATCAAACACGAAGACCGTAACCTTGCAAGAGCTCATAAGCCTTATAATAAGCCTTACAACTGGGTTCCGCTTTCGTATCATTTGTAACAACCCGATTCCTTAAAACCCGGTCCACTGCATAAGCACCACATACTAGAAGGGTAAAAAAATGAACTCGTTCCAAACCCACAATGACATGTCCCTAATGTGAAGGGTTTGGTAGTGCTTTTATAAACCCGTCGGGTCGTGAATTACCACAAACCCGTCTCGTTTAACCCGAACCCGTGTGACATGTAGTCTAATTTATAATAGTATCTTATATATCAATAATATTTATATACAACTCCTATTTAAGTTTGATGATGTAATGTACTGAACAGTATAAATCGAGATACGAACTTGGACTTAGTCCGGGCAAGGCCCAAGAGAATTGGGCTTTAAACATAATCCATCAAGTCTCATATATGTGGAAGGAAACGGGCTTCCTCGTACCAAGCCACCTCGTCATTCCCCTAGGTCAACGTAGACCCGGCAGGCGGAATGACCAAGGCCAAACTCGAAGACCGAGGGAGACTTCCCTCCAAGGCCGAGCTGGAGCTCCCTTGACGACGAGGAGGCCTCCTCGGCTATCAAACTATGACGGGTTTCTCATATTATATTTTATATCTTTCCCGGCTCATCGTATGCCGGCCAGGCTACGTATGACGAGGAAAGGCCATCTCGGCTTACCGTGAAGAGATGCAGTTTATATCAGTCCTATTCAATTAAGGACATTGAGCAGTTATAATCTTTCTAGGATTGTAACCGCCTCTTATACAAATTCAGGTCCAACAAGGACTCATCAAGTATAATCCTCTAAGGATTCATATCTTATCTCTTAGCAATACAATTCAACATGGATTCTACATTGCTATATCTATAAATACAAGCCATAATTCACATTATTTGGTACGTTATCTTTTGACTCTAAACTCTGTCAAATTGATTTCTTTCTCTCACAAGGCAAATACTTACTCTCACACCGGAGGGCCTTCGCCGGAGAAGCCCCGGCTTAGTTTACATGTTTGTTCATCTGTTTCAGGCTATTCAATCGCCGGAGTACAACCGACCGCTGGATTTGGGCTGATTCGATCTTTTTAGCAGCATCAGTTTGGTTCCATTGCCGGGAATCGATTCGAATACCCATTGAATAGCTTGGAATTCCGTTCGCCTAAACCTGTTTTCAACCGGAAAAATTTGGTTTTGACCGGAAAACTCAGTTTCGCCTGGAAACTGATACGCCTGGAATATTTCGTTGATTGGAAAAACTCTTTTTGCTTCCCCTTGAAATCTGTTCCGATTGAAATCTGCTCTATTTTTTGCCAGAAAAATTCTGTTTGGCCGGAAAATTGGTGTTTAGCCGGAAAAACTTTGCTGAAAAATTGTCCTTTAGTAATTTGGGCCGTTTGAAAGTCTGTTTGATTTTGATATTCTCAAGGATTTTGTTCAATTTGGAATTCTGCCCCACCATTCTGATACCAATGGATGACGGAAATACCAACAGTGTTACTAACGAGGAGCAACGAGCCCTCGTCGAAAAGAACCCTCTGAATGGGACAGCTGGAGTGCTTCCTCCTCCTTCACCTCTGATCGAAGGTCCACCTCCCCTCGGCATGACTCTCTGATCTCGAAATCAGCCAACTGCCGAGGTGGCTGTTAACAACCCTCCTCGTCGTCGTCCACAAGGAAAGCGAGCTACGAGCAAACAGACGACGAGGAATGCTGACGCAGGACGAGCTGAGAACACCCAGCCCGTTGATCGACGTACACTCTTGCATCAACAGATACAGATGGAGACTTTGCAACGTATTTATGAAACGCAAAATGTTTTGTTGCAATTGGACCCCGAAAATTCAATGGCCAAGTTCATCAGGCCTTCGAGGACAGGAAACTCTCGTGGAAGGAAAACTCATGGTGAAAGGCGAGGTAGTCAGAGGAGCCCTCCTCGTGGCCAAGATCCCCCTCTCCATAAGCCTGTTGTACCACCTAAGCAAAACCTCCGAGAGGCTCCTCCTCGTCCTCGGTCGAATAATCATGAAAACGAGAGGAATGTGGTAGACCTGAAAAGCCACTTGAACTCGAGGGAGCAGGAGGTAACTCAGCCGACTTGCGAGCAAGACTCAGTAAGGCTAGACGTTTCTCCCCTCCTCATCATAACAGTTCTCCTCGGCATAACAATCATCCTCGGCATAATTCACCTCGTCCCAGAAACCATATAAGGCCGAGGAGCTCTCGTCCTTACAGAATGATCCTGTACCATGAAGGGGATCTAAGAAAAGAAAAAACACAATCTAGACGAGGAGAGAACCACCGGGATGACGAGGAGCATAGCCGGGTGAATGGTCACCCAAGAGAAAGGTCCCACCGAAGTTCCCACCAGAGTTCCCACCGTAGCTCTCACTTTAGTTCTGAAAATGGAATTGATGCTAGAGAGCTGTTACTCTTGAAAAAGAGAATTGACGATATGGAGATGGGAAGAAGGACGAGGAAGACGATGACATTAGTGCAACCCGTCCCTTCTCTCGGAGAATAAATGATGTACCACCTAACCCTGCCTTCAAGGTCCCAAGTTTTGACAAATATGGAGGAACCACGACACACGGGACGATGTGCAGAGTTTTGAATCTACTATGGCCCTCCTCACCAAAGCAGATGACGTTCTCTGTAAAGCTTTTGCAAGTACCTTCTCCGGAACAGCCTTGACCTGGTTCCGTGAGCTCAAAAAGGGAAGCATTGACAGCTGGAGGAACATGAGGAGGATGTTCCTAGATCACTTTGCCACGGCAGGGAGAAGGAAGAAGAGGTTGACTGACCTTGCCAACATCGAGAAAGGAAAGAATGAGACCACACTGAGCTACTATAACAGATTTCGAGCCACGGCGGATCAAGTTGAGGAAAGCCTCACTACTGGCAGGGAAGTAATCGTCTGTTTCAATTATGGATTGAGATCCGGAGAACTTATATATGAACTCTCTGCCAGAGAACCAAAGTTCAAGTCTGACTTATATAATGTTGCTTATGCAATTGCCATGGCGGAGGAGAAGAGCAAGAAGAGGTCCGATAAAACAGAAACGGAAGCAGCTGGAACTCACTATGCTTCCAATGGAAATACATACAAAGGGAAGAATAGAACAAGGGGTACTGAAAAGGCTGAAATCACCAAAATCATGCAGTTGGTGAATCTTCCACCTCCTCGTCCACTTAATGATAAACCAAAGTTCCCTCGTGACCCTTCCAAGTACTGTGATTTCCACAAGGACCATGGTCACAACACCGAGAATTGCATTGCCCTCAAGCGAATGATCCAAAGGTGGATTGACGAAGACAAACTTGATCGCTATGTCATGAAAAAAGATGGCAAGCGAAAACGGAAGGAGGACGAGAGTGAAGATGATGATAAGGACAATGACATGGAGCAAAGGCCTTCTAGGGCCAAATTGCATTTAATCAGAGAAGAGACAGTCTCCACTAGAAAGCTCCACTAGAAAGCTGAGGGACTAAATTCATGAACTAAGTAAGGTCTATCTCGTCCCCGCCTGGGTTCACAAGGCAGAAGAGGTCATTAACTTCCCCCCAATGAATTGGCAGGAAGCCGCACAGCCCGTGAGCAGCCCTTGGTGATAAAGGGGGGAATTGACAACTGTGAATCCGAGAGACTCCTCATTGACACGGGGGCCTCTCGAGATATTATTTATTACTCCACCTTCCAGATGATGGGCTTGAAAGATAGCATCCTGAAACCTTATCATGGAAGACTAGAAGGGTTCACCAATCATAAAGGTCGGTGCCAAGGGAACTATTGATCTACTGCTGGAAGTTGGTGAATATCCCTTCCGAACTCAAGCCACTGTTACTTTCGTGGTCATGGATCTGACTAGTGACTACCATGTTATCTTAGGCATTACAAGTCAAGCAAAACTTGGGTTGGTCGCCTCCCTTCCTCACCAACGAGTCAAATTTCCTACTCGTGCTGGAATTGGACGCGTGAGGGCGACCGCCAAGGACTTCTTGAAGTATGTCGTGAAAAGCCGAAAAACATCTCAAAGGATGGAGATAGATACACCAGAAGATAACATGAAAATCTCTAAGTCCATAAAAACTACCCACACCAGCTCTAGGATGAGCTTGATCATCGAAGTACCAGAAGAGGAACCCATGGTCCTAGAAATTGAGTAAGACCATGACATAGTTTCGTCCGTCCCGGAGACAGATCCTGTTCTCGTCAGCGGCCAGAACTCGGGGTCCAACCCTGACTTGAGGATAGTCGACCTGCCCGAGTTGACGAATTGATGGAAGAGAAAGGCATTGACATAAATGGTAACGAGGGTAGAAGAGTTAGAGAGATAATCACCGAATCTCTAGAGTTCCGAGACGGTCCAGAAATGGAGCCCGTAGATGAACTGGAAGAAATAATCATCAATCCTGACTATCCAAAGCAAAAAATCAAACTCGGGGGCCAACTCTCCCAGGAAGAAAGGGAAGAAATTATCACCCTTCTAAAAAATAACTTAGATGTTTTTTCTTGGAGAGTTGAAGATATGAGAGGAATCAAAGAAGAAGTAGCCCTCCACCGCTTGGAAGTTGACCCATCTGCTAAAACCATCAAGCAAACCAGGAGGATCTTTGCAAATGACAAGGAGGAAGCTATCAAGGAGGAGGTGCAAAAATTACTGAGCGTCGGATTCATAAGGAAAGTGGAATGCCTCGTTTGGTTGGCCAACGTGGTAATGGTTAAAAAGCAAAAAGGGAAGTCACGAATGTGCGTTGATTTCACCGATCTCAACAAGGCCTGCCCGAAGGACAGTTACCCTCTCCCCAGAATTGACAAGTTGGTAGATTCCATAGCCGGACACCGAACTCTCAACTTCCTAGATGCCTATTCAGGCTATCATCGGATCAAAACGGCGGAAGAAGACATTGAGAAGACAGCCTTCCAAACATCTGGAGGCAACTATTGTCATATCATGATGCCTTTGGGCTTAAGAATGCGGGCGCAACTTACCAACATATGGTCAATGAGGTCTTTGAAGAAACTATATGAAGCTGAATCCAAGTGTGTGTTCGGGGTGACTGCCGGAAAATTCCTGGGTTTCATGGTATCACAAAGGGGAATTGAGGCGAACCCTGAAAAAATCAAAGCCTTGATCGACGGGAAGGAACCTACCAACATCAAGGAGGTTCAAAGATTGAATGGAAGAATAGCAGCTCTTGGAAGATTCATTGCGAGTCCATTTGAAAAATCACTTGCCTTTCTTGAGTCTTGAAGGGGGCGAGAGCTTCTCTGGACTCCGAATGTACGAAGCATTCCGCCGATTGAAGGAGTACTTGGGATCCCTCCCTTGTTAAGCGATTCGATGCGGCGAGATGATATATGTCTTCCTAGCCGCCGCGGACCACGCTTGATAGCGGCGGTACTCGTCCGAAATGATGAAGGTACTCGAGACCCGAGTCTATTATGTCTCGAGGCATTGTCGGACGTGGAGAGTAGATATTTCAGCGAAAAGGTAGCGTACGCTCTAGTCGTTGCATCGAGAAACTACGTGCCTACTTTTACGCGCATCCCGTCACTTTGTGTATATAAATGAACCCACTGAAGAAAATCTACACAAGTTGGATAGCTTCAGGACGTCTCCTCCCGGTGGGTACATCGCTCTTACGAGAGTTTGATATTACATACTGACCAAGGAAGACCCTCACAGCTCGGCCTCTGGTTGATTTCGTAGTCATTGCCTTCGTGGGTGAACATGTCCCCGCCTCCCGTAAGCATAATACAGGAGAGAAGGATCAACCATCGAGCTCCCATCCAATGTTGGGTCCATATATGCGTGGCTCGGCCACGAAAAGGAGAGAAGCGGAGCTGGAGTCGTGCTAGCAAGTCCTGAGGGAGAGCACACCATCCAGGATATCATCAGATTCAAGTTCCCTGCCTCCAATAACCAATCTGAATACGAAGCGCTGATATTTGGCATCAAGTTGGCTTCCTTCTCTGGAGTAACTAAAGTTGCGGCTTTCTGTGATTCCCAACTCGTTGTCAAGCAAGTGAAGGGAGAGTATAACACACAAGTATAGGGACCTGGTCCTAGATATGACAAGGAAGAAGGAATTCTTCGAAATCAGTCAGATAGGCAGGGAAGATAATCAAATTGCAGATGTTCTATCAAAACTAGCGACTATGGATGTGACTGAGTCCAACTCCAATCCATACGTAGTTTTTGCTGAAGAACCCGCCTATGAAAGGTTACAAGTAATGTTCCTAGATGGAGAGGAGAGGTGTTGGATAGATGACTACATGGACTACATCGAGAAGAGCCAACTCCCAGAAGATGAAGCACAAGCTAAGCTTATCAAGAAAAGAGCACCAAGGTTCGTTGTGATGAACGGAATCTTCTACAGACGATCCTTCACTAAGCCCCTGCTGAGGTGTGTCTATCCTAAGAAAATTGAGGATCTCTTGGCCGAAGTACATGAAGGCGTTTGCGGCGGACACCCGGGAGCCAGAACCCTAGCCGATAAAATCATCCTGCTAGGTTACTATTTGTCAAACCTGAGGGAGGACGCGCAAGCCTACGTGAAAAAATGTGACAAGTGCCAGAGGTACTCTGACATTCCTAGACTCCCGGCAATTGAGCAAACTCTCATGTCATGCATGGCCATTTGATATGTGGGGGATTGACATCATCGGACCCTTCCCTCCCGTCCGAGGTAATTGCAAATATGTGATAGTAGCAATTGACTACTTCTCAAAATGAATTGAAGTGAAAGCGTTGGCGAGATAGCAGGAAGCCTTGATCGGCTTCGTCGACCACGCATCGATGTCGCTTTGGGGTCAACACCGTCATTTCAGATCATGGCCTCCAATTTTCTCTGCATTCGTGACGAGTTAAGAAGAGTAGGAATTCGTCACATCAAGTCATTTATGAAGCGAACCCAGTCTGACGGACATGACGAAAGGCGGCAAAGATTTGTACTTACGGCCCTTACTAAGAACCTTGAAGGAAGTGATGGTAGATGATTGGGACGAACTTCCCACAGCCTTATGGGTTGTTCGCCTGACCAGGGGGCAACCGGGAAACCCCATTCGCATTAACCTTCGGTTACGAGGCTATGGCGCCAGTGAAATGGCTATCCCGACTATAAGAAATTCCAACTACGATGAAGCGAAGCCGGCAAAGTCGATAGGCTCCTTGCACCTGGGCACAATAGATGAAAAACGACTAGGCGCTTGAGATGAGAATGGTGAATTACAAGCAAAGACAAAGGCGTACCAAGGCAAAAATTAAGCGAAACAGAAGAGTATTCCAAGTAGGCGATTGGGTACTTAGAAAAATTGAAGCTACTGGCCGGAAGGCCGAACAAAACAAGCTCTCCCCAAACTGGGAAGGTCCCTACATCATAACTCAAGTCATTCGAGAAGGGACCTACAGATTAAAGACCAAGGAGGGGAAAGAGCTCAAGCATCCATGGCACTCTGACAATCTCCGGAAATACCATCATTAGTTTAGTTTATCTTTATGTAATAAGATTAGTCATTGTTAGTCTTTTACTTTTCTAGCATGGTAGGATTGCAGTTTGATATAATCAAGTTAAATTTATGAAATTTACTTCTTCAACATACAAGGCAACTACCAACTACCAAGACAGCACTGGAAGACGAGGATCACCCTCCTCGGCCTTCAAAGGGATCAGCTCCCCTAAACCACCCAATACCTATGACCGAGCGAGCTCCTCCTCGTCATGATAGGTGAGATCATCTACATCTAAAACCTATGCACGAGTCACCTTCCTCGGCATAAGGAGATGAAAAAGAAGGGCAAGCCTAACGTCTAGCTGAGGAAACACCTCGGCCTAAAGCGACTACTGGCAATTCACATCTAAAACCTATCTATGAGTCACCTTCCTCGGCATAAGGAGATAAAAAAAGAGGGGCATGCCTCACGTCTTCTTGCCAAGGAATCACCTCGGCTTAAAATGACTACCGGCAAACCACATCTAAAACTTTTGTACGAGTCATCTTCCTCGGCATAAGGAGATGAAAAAGAAGAAAACATCTAATAGTCAAGACCGAGGATCTCCTCCTCGGCCTAATGACCCTAAGGCAAAATTGCCAAGCATCTAATACCGAGCTAGCCTCCTCGTTTTAGATAAAAAGCAAAGTACGAGGAACCCTTCCTCGGCTTCCCAAAAAATAGGCTTGTACTTGTGCAAAATCACCAAAACGAAGCATTGAAACAAAGCTTGATTCGTATATCAAAGCGTAAAGTCAAAGACGATGTGAATTGGAAGAAAACAATTATCGTTGATTTTCAAGGGAAATATTACAAAGGCCACTGGGCATTACATAAAAACAAAAGGAATCTAAATCCTCTCTTGCTCGAAAGGCTCCTCGAAGAAAGCCGCATGACGCGCATCGACTTTCGGCTCATCGCGGGAAGTATTAATACGCTGAGTCTGAGCATCAACTTGAGCTTCCTCGTTGAGTGGCTCCTCGGCAGCTGTCCCTTCTACCTCTCGATATTCTCAATTAAAGCGTTCATATTGTCAGGATCGACGGACGAAGGAATTCAGGCTTCTCGGCCTGCCTGAGCATCTTGTTAGTTATCGCTAAGCGTACTCGAGAGAAGGGGACCACATTATTGAGGGGCCAGAAGTGCCTCAAATGTCATATCCATCTGGCGAGATGAGGCAGCAAATGGAGAGCCGAAGAGATCAGCCGTAGGAGGGTGTCCGCCCATGTGAGGCAGGAGCAGAGTGCATGTAGCAGATCCCGTAGCATGGTAATTATTTGTTTTATCATTCTGGCGTCGATGAAGGCGGGCTATCCTTGAACCGAGCTATTGCCTCCTCTTCCTTGGAGGGAATGTTGGCCTCCAGCTCTAGACATCTCGGCAGCCTTGAGTGCGTCAGCCTTGAACTTCTCTAGCTCGGCCGACTCGGCCTCCTTCAACTTAACATGAGGGCCTCCTCAGCCCGGACCTTGGCCTCCTCGGCCACCTTCTCCGCCTCCTCGGCCTTTGCCGCAGCCGCCTCGGCCTCCGGCTCTTCCTCGAGCGCCTTAGTGAGTCGCGGCATTGCTTCCGCTCGGCTCTCCCTTTCCCAGTTTGGCCCTGAGCTTGGCGATTTACTCATCCACGGCCTTATTGTGTATATTTTCATATGCCACCATGGTGGCAAACTGTAATATAAAAGCAACAACATCAGCGAAAATAACAAAGTACAAAGCACAAGAAGGAAAGGACGAGATAATTACCTCGGCTAGCATCAGGCCTTTCCTGTTGGCCATGTTCTCATTGTTGTTCTTGGCTTTCAACAGTCTTTCCAGCAGCTCCTCGTCCATGGCACGTTGAACGACTGCTCGGCCCAGTCTAACCTGAGGGCCTCCCTGGCTAAAACATTGAGGCCTCTGAGGGGTAGTGGCTGGGAGATGAGTTGCCGAGCTAGCTGTTCGGCTTCGGGATAAGTCTTGATTGTTCGCGGGGTGAGTGCTGGAGGAGAGGAGGCATCTGCAGCCCTCTTAGAAGAAGGTTCCCCCTCGATAGCACCAGAATATGGCCTTTTTTTACCAGACGTCCTATGGACGAGATCAGTCTCAGTAGGAAGAGGATCAGCTTGCCTCTCCTCAGTCTCAACAAGTGAAAGTTGGGGGCTATGCCCCTCGGTCAATTGCTTTTCTTGGCTTCCCGAAGCCTCCTCATCAACGACCTCTCCGGCCGGCTTGACGGGAACAGCGGCGGCCTCCTTGGTAGACAGGATGACTTGACGACGGGCGGCGTCAGCCTGCCTCTGGTCTATGGCCGAGGTCTTTGCTGCCCGTCTCTTGGCCCTTATCAACGTCAAGGGGTCAGCATTTTTGGAGGACATCTCGGCTTCTTGCTCGGCTGTCAGATCTGCATATACGAGGAAGAAACATTTAGATTACGATATGATAAACAACAAGAAAATTTTACAAGTGTAAAAGTACGATGAAGGAGGAATCATTACAGCCTACGACGTCCTCTTCTCTCAGACATTGATCATTGGGATCAAGCTTGCAACAGTCACAGTCAGAATGGAAGACTAAGCCGGGATGGATCCTCCAGTTGTTAAATCTTCTTCCCCTAGTGACGGGGACGAGAGGCTCCAGGCCGTCCCTAGGACCTGGCATTATCCCGACCTGGATATAATATCGGTCGTCTGTTTCCAACGCCGACCAGTCAAGGAGACCAACCTCGGTAAACTCTGTCAGCCGAGCTATTAACGCCGCGGTCCATTCAGCCCTCAATACCTCCTTGGGCGCGCAGCAGGAAGACGAGAAAGAGAAGTGAATTCCCAGCCTTCGGCTCTCCACTCTTATGACATGATTGTCCCAGCCAGACACCTTACTGGACATAGGAAGGATGATTTTGGGCTTCTTAGAATCGCTCCTTATCACTATGAGTTTAGTATCCTTGATGTACCTAACTGAGAAGAAATGGTGGAAGGCAGATTGGGTAGGCTCAAACCCCAAACTACGGCATAAGACAATGAAACCTACAAGGAACCTTACAGCGTTGACTCCTAGCATAGCCGGGACTGCCTGCATGTCTCCCAAAAATTCATTTATGAAGGGGTCTAAGGGAAGTCTAAGTCCTTGCTGGAACTGCTTGAAGTAAAAATGGACGTGGTTAAGGCTATAATAAAATTGGTGCCTCTCTTCTTCGTCTTCAAAGGTGGGATAACCGAGATAACTTAGTTTATACTCCTCCCACGATATCCCGTACTTGGAATACAATACCTCCAACATTGGCTCACCGGCCTTAACTTGTCTGAACCTAGGAGTGTAAGCCCTACCTCGGCCAGATCTACCTCGGTCGGCGCCTCGGCCAGATCCTCCTCGGCCCTCAGTTTGTTCTCCCTCAACAAAGGCATCTACTATGTTGGTCGACGTCGAGGCTTCACTTCCTCTTACCGTCGTATCTGCATAAAACCAAGGAAAGCAAGTTAACAAAATCTTCCAAGGCATCAAGACGGGGAAGAGGAAGATTGCCCCTCCTCGTCATTTATAATAAGGCCGAGGAGGGAGCCTTACCCATCAAGGAAGAACGGTTAAGATGGTCCGACGTCAGGTAGAAGAGAACGATGTGGTCTATCATCTCGCCCCATCCATGGAACACTATAATATTTCGGGATTCAGCATCAACTCGGTCAATCATATACTTATTGGGATAGCGGACATCTTCCGTCGGACATCCATACCTCGTCAACATCTCCCCTATTTCCATCGAGGGCACCAACAACCATGGCCCCCTTTCCCATCGATAAACCCTAAGGTTTCCCTTGTTGTAGCCATGGATGACACAAGGATTATGTTCCCAAGAACGGGTCATTTCTAAGAAAGGATGAAGGGGCAAGAATATTCAAGAGAATGTTCAAGTACAGAAACTCAAGAAAAGCTTCGAAAGGACAACAATGGCGATTTCTCAAAACCAAATTCAACAAAATCCAGAAAAAGTACAAATTAAATGCAGAAATAGCTAAGGGAGAAGAAATTATACCTGTTTCTGTTGAAGATGGATGAAAACGAGCGGACAAATCAGGCGATTTTGAGAACCTGGGCACTCGAAATCAAGAACACGAACGGATTTTGAAATCTTGATCTTCGCTCTCAATTGCAAAAGGTGATAAAAAGTGAAATGAAAGAAGGGTTTTGCTTTTATACCCTCACAAATGGGTTAGATCCAAGTTGAAACGGGTAAAAACGGGTCAAGCGCCGTCCTTGCCCAAGCATTAAATGGGATAGTGGGTTCCCAAGACGTGTGTCAGACATCATCGTGGACCACGCTCCATCATTGTACTATTTAACCGGCGGATATTGAAGCAACACCTGCCACGTGACGCCTATTCGTATTCTCGTAAGCCGAGGTCGAGCTCACTTCCTCCTCGACATAGCCGAACTAGGAAGTCGGGGGCCACTGAACAGTATAAACCGAGATACGAACTTGGGCATAGTCCGGGCAAGGCCCAAGAGGATTGGGCTTTAAACATAATCCATCAAGTCTCATATATACGAGGAAGGAAATGGGCTTCCTCGTACCAAGCCACCTCGTCATTCCCCCAGGTCGACGTAGACCCGGCAGGCGGAATGACCAAGACCCAACTCGAAGACCGAGGGAGACTTCCCTCCAAGGCCGAGCTGGAGCTCCCTTGACGACGAGGAGGCCTCCTCGGCTATCAAACTATGACGGGTTTCACATATTATATCTTATATCTTCCCCGGCTCATCGTATGCCGGCCAGGCTACGTATGACGAGGAAAGGCCATCTCGGCTTACCGTGAAGAGTTGCAGTTTATATCAGTCCTATTCAATTAAGGACGTTGAGCAGTTATAATCTTTCTAGGATTGTAACCGCCTCTTATACAAATTCAGGTCCAACAAGGACTCATCAAGTATAATCCTCTTAGGATTCATATACTATCTCTTAGCAATACAATTCAACATGAATTCTACATTGCTATATCTATAAATACAAGCCATAATTCACATTATTTGATACGTTATCTTTTGACTCTAAACTCTGTCAAATTGATTTCTTTCTCTCACAAGGCAAATACTTATTCTCACACCGGAGTGCCTTCGCCGGAGAAGTCCCGGCTTAGTTTACGTGTTTGTTCATCTGTTTCAGGCTATTCAATCGCCGGAGTACAACCCACTGCTGGATTATGTACTATTGTATTTTTCTGTAATATACTCCCTCCATCCCGATTTAAGGTTCTTACTTTCCTTTTTAGTCTGCCTCATTTTAAGGTTCTTAGTTGCTTTATTACCTAAAATGGACGATGGGATCCGCTTGTCATTTTCAAAAAAAAAACTCCCTACCCACTTTCTCTCTCCTACTTTACTTTTCATACTCAAAACATTTACTTTTTCTTAATCTCCATGCCAAGTCAAACTAAGAACGTTAAACCGGGACGTAGGGAGTAGGTCGCTAACTTATAAAAAACAGTGTTGTAAAATGAAATAGTATTCCTTTTTTACAAGTTTTAGAATAAAGAGGTCGGGTGTGGCGGGGTCGGTTTTTGGATTATCCGGGGCAGGCAGGTTTGGTTTCAAAGTTTTGAGTTGGAACGGGTTTCGAAAATGTCACCCATCGCAACCCCCCTCTGTTTCCATCCCTACACACTAGCCCAGTGAGCACAAACATAGTTGGTCAATTGTGCATACCACAGGCCCACCCAAAAGTCCATGGTAACATAAGTCCCATATCTATAACCGATTTGGAATGAGGGATACCACAATGATTCTCTCATATCATTTGAAAGGTTCTTTTGCCACCATGCTAACCAATAGTTTTCCCCGGACAAAAAAAAGTGCATTAAAAGTACTACCAAGCAAGCTAAAAGTTGTCTATCTTTCAAGAGAATAAATTTATTCAAATGAACCTTTCCGGGAGACCAATTTGACTTAAAGAGTCAAGCTTCTATTTCTTTTTACCAGAACTTGGGCAAAGTAAATTGACAATGATCAATAGTAGTTGTAAATGATAATAAGAAATCAACTATCTCACCTGTATGTAACCTCAGGTACTGCCCCAATAAAGGCACCACCGAGGAATTTGATAATTGCACGAGGCTTCTTCCTTTTTGGAGGTGGAATCACTAGACACGAATCAAGCCTTTTGTACATCTTACTACTACTGCTATTAGCATTGTTTTGAGCCCAGTAATTTCCTCTCCCTACATACGCATTTGACACCATACTTAAAATAGGACTCGTAGTTAACACCTTCTTCGTACTTTCCCCATTCCACAGAAACCCACAATGGCGCCGCGGTGGTGGTTGCCGAAAAATTCTAGGGATACCATGGGAAGTATTCGCCGAAATTCTTGGGCTACAATTACTGGCTCCAATGAATGTCACCGCCATTTTCTGTATTGATACAAGAACAACAATTTCAATCAGCTTCGTATTCAATTTGAAGGAAAAAACCAAAAGGGTGAGGCTGATGGTGGTTGAGTTTGCTCCCAAGACTATTCTTTTATGGTCAAAAAAAATTCACCAGCATTTAGGATAAAATATCCAATGCACACCTAGAGTGAAAGAATGCTTGAACTTGTTGGGATTGTAGATTATGTTAAGGGTGTGTTTGACAACCCAATTACAAGCTTTGGATTTGGAAATTAAAGAACAAACTGAGTTCTTCTGGCTTCAAATTGCTCTTCCAATTCCGACTCAAAATCTTGAAATTAAGTTGCCAAACACAATCAAATGTGTTATAAGCTGACTCTTGTCTAACTAACCATTTGAAAGACTAAAAATCGAATCTTGAAGACAAAAGAAATATAATGCTTGAAGGAAACGGATATGTGCATACCTGAATTGAAAGAAACGGCAATTTGTTGGGGGACTGGTCTGAAGAGTTTGGCAAAGGGGACAGGGGAAGGAAGATTTATGAGGGTGGTATTTTCGTCATCGTCTATGGTTTAGGACTGACCGCGGGAGGCTGTACTACGTGGATGCCCAACCCGCCTTCTGGTTACAAATCCAAGGTGATTTTTACATGTTCGTTCCTGCACTTTGTTTCTTTCTCATATTTCACAACTACGTTTTTTTTTTTTTTTTTTTTTTTTTTTTTTTTTTTTTTAATTAAGTTAAAGAACAGTAGACTAATCATGGGCCATGCACTGCTACCTAAGTATGTTGGTGGAGGTAAACGGCCGCTCCAAATTTGCTCTTGCCAAGATTCGAACTCCCACAAAGCAATCCGCTTCCTTAATCGCACGGATGTGCGGGAGAGCTCCAATGACCCCGAAACCGGTAGGAATTAACTACGAGATTCGGCAGGGGAATCGAACCGGTGACCTCCCCTTCGGGAGGCCACCAACATACCACTGGACCAAGGCCACTTTGGTTCACAACTACGTTTTGACTTTACTTTTGATGGTGCAAGTATGCATCTTTCGCTTGTGTATTTTTTTTTTTTTATTAAGCTTTCACCAATTAGTCCCTCAACCAAATAAAAACTACCTTTAAGGACTTACATTATCAAAATTGTCAAAAAATCCCTACATTTTTTATGAACTAAACTACCCCACACCTCAAGCGTTTCTTCAGATCGTCTTATCTATTTTCTTTCTCTCTCCTTTTCTCTCTCTTTCTTTTTTTCTCTTAAATTTTTAAAATGTAATATCTCAAAATCTAAAAGTCAAAAAAATAATCTGAAATCACTGTTTTAATCGCATCGCTGAGACGAATCAAACAAGTTTACTCATCATATATTTTAAATTTTATAAATAAAAGAAAATTATTTTTTACTTGTAAAAACTGAGAAAATCATTTATCATTTGTTCACACATGAGTATAAAACTGTATAATGGTTTTCACATTTATAACTGAGAAGTCTATTTCACAGTTTTGATGTCAAATAATTGTACAATGGTTTTCACATTTATAACTGAGAAGTCTATTTCACAGTTTTGATGTAAAATAACTGTACAATGGTTTTCACATTTATAACTGAGAAGTCTATTTCACAATTTTGATGTAAAATAACTGTACAATGGTTTTTACATTTATAATTGAGAAGTCTATTTCACATTTTTAATATAAAATAACTGTACAATGGTTTTCACATTTATAACTGAGAAGTCTATTTTACAGTTTTGATGTAAAATAACTGTACAATGGTTTTCACATTAATATCTGAGAAGTCTATTTCACAGTTTTTATGTAAAATAACTGTACAATGGTTTTGACATTTATAACTTATAAATCTATTTCACAGTTTTGATGTAAAATAACTGTACAATGGTTATCATATTTATAAACTGAGAAGTCTATTTCACAGTTTTGATGTAAAATAACTGTATAATGGTTTTCACATTTATAAACTGAGAAGTTTATATCACAGTTTGGATGTAAAGTAACTGTACAATGATTTTCACATTTATAACTGAGAAATCTATTTCACATTTTGATGTAAAATAACTATACAATTGTAGCGTTGTGAAGGATTTTTTGAGTCGCCACCAATATTATTCATTTGAAAAACATAGAAAAACCATTTTTTGAAAGAGATTTGGGTTCGGGGCTTAGGTTATGAAATGGGAAGGTCAAGGAGCACCCATTCCACCCAATCCGGAGATCGGTCTTGCTAAAGAAAAGAGAAGTTTTCGAAAAAGAAGAGGACTTCAAATAAAAATAAATAAAGATCCATTTAACGGGGTTAAACGGAATGTAGGATCGATTGCTTCGAGACCATCCCCATGATTTAGGGAGGCTCTAGGCCGATCCTAGATTTTATGAATTTATACCACTCTAATAATCAATTAGAAAGGGATTTAGGGGTTACCTTGCGTGAGGTAATTCGGCCAGAGTTTCGACTCAAGTTTAGAATCGAATCTTGACACGGACAGAGCTTCGCCTCAGTCCTTCACTAGGATCTTGATGTTTATTTATCAATAAGGTTGACAAACAAACTTTGAGGTGATTTTAGGGGTGATTTCACAGGAATCTTTCAGGGAGAGAAACCAGTAAAATGTGTGGGATCGTGGTCCTTTTGAACCTTGGAAGTCCCCAGGTATTTATAGGTGTTGGGGAGGTAGAGGTGGAGAGATAAAACACTCCTAGAAAGGTTCCATACTCCAAAATCATTGGTTGGCCGAATGGATAAAGTTTTATCCCGAAAAGAGGTTGAAATCGACGAGCAAACTGTCATCTGCATGCTGCAGAATGACAATATCTCGCGTGAGACACGCCATTCCGCGCGGGATATTTTGGTCTGTGGACAGTTCTGTCCTTTCCCCGTTATCTCGTATGCAGTTTAGTCCCAAACTAACGGTGGTTAGTCAAAACTTAACGAAACATGACGAAATGGTGGATTTCTACTTCTTGACTCAAAGCGAGACTTAGAGTGGTATAAATTTGATCCGATGTGTTCAGAATGGGGTGTCTACAGAGCCCCTCGTCGACAAGTCTTATGAAAGAAGTCATGTCGACGATAGAAAAGACATCATTCTGAACATCGGGATGGTCGGGCCGCACGGCTTCCTACGTATCTCTATCGGAGAATCAGACCATAACGTAGTTCGACTCCAAAACACGAAAAGGCTGCTTTAGGTATTTTGAAAATCATTTTGAAAATCGAGTAGATTTTGTTTTGAAAAGGTAAATTCATTCTGAGGAATCAAATCAGGACCCAATTCTGAATATACCTGCCTGTCTAAAGATTCGCCTGTCTGTCTGGGCTCTGAACCTGCAAGGAAATGTGTTAGAAAACAAAGGCTCACCTGTCCGGTCCTTTGAGTCTTGTCGATTTTGTGACGATTCGCCTGTCTGGGATCCGAATCGGGCTTTTTGCTGTTGAGGATGACGATTCACCTGTTTGGGCGTTGAATCGGGCTTTTGATTTGACGATCCACCTGTCTAGGCATTGGATCGGGCTTTTGTGATGACGATCCACCTGTCTGGGCATTGGACCGGGCTTTTGATTTGACGATCCACCTGTCTAGGCGTTGGATCGGGCTTTTGTGATGACGATCCACCTGTCTGGGCGTTGGACCGGGCTTTTGTGATGACAATCCACCTGTCTGGGCATTGGACCGAGCTTTTCTTATGACGATCCACCTGTCTGGGCGTTGGACCGAGCTTTTCTTTTGATGATTCACCTTTCTGGGCTCTGAATCATGTGGACTGAGTTGATTTTTGGATCACTTGGTTTTCGGGCGACTGGTGCCGTACCGGGCGATCGTGCGTATGTCACGTTTGGCTCGTTCCGTGACTTGCGGTGCCGATTTTTCCACGTTTCCTTGCTAGTGTATCATTTCCAAGGGTAAATGTGTCAAAATTTTGAATTTTGACATTGCGTAGACGCTTATTGTCGAGGACAATTTTGTCAATTTCCAGAAGGCATATCTCGCGCGAAATAAGATATACCGTGCGGGATATCCACTGTCGAGGCAATATATAACAGCAGCTGCTGTTTTAATTTGAATCATTCTTTTCAAATTCCCTCCCTAGCTCGAGCCAAGGCGATTTTCTCTGCAAATTTTCGTGAATTGCTTGTTGATTCTCCCTCCAAACAACTCTCAATCCTTCATCTCTCCACAATCAATGGCTCAAGAGAGAAAGAATCCGATTTTGGGGAGTTACTTGTTTGGGAAAGATTATCCTCGCGACGACCTCACCTTTGATAGAGACGCGCATATCTCCACCGCTGTTCGGGAGAGTTTGATAAGAGCTTCTCTCTCAATTCTCATTTCTTATATTGCATTGCATTTGAATTCATGCTTCTTGAATCCCAATTTCATCAATGGTCATTTTTCTTTGCTTTTTGTCTAGAACTTGGTTCTATCTTGCATGCTTCGTTTTCTGTTGAATTTGTTGGATGTTTATTGTTGCATTGTGTGCGTATGAGTCCCCTACATATCATGGATTGTAGGAGGGGTTGATTCGGGTAGTCAAATGCATCTTTGGGCATGCTTTTCTTGTACGCACGCCAAGTGTTCGATGAAATGCCTCAATGAAAATTTTTCTTCTATTTCTTTGAATTCTTGCCATGGGATGTTGTCTAACATTGTTCTTTTGCTTTTCCTCTGTTTTGCAGTCATACAGGCCGACGAAAAACTGTCGTGGAAGTTCGAAATTGGCCCGAGCTTTGTGGGATAAGATCAAGGGCCTTAATGGGGTTCGAGCTAGAATGGCTCAAACGGGGCTTTTGACCTTCGTTGATAACCTCCAAGGGATGAGGCGGACTCCCCAAGTTCTTCAGGCAATCCGGGAGAGGTGGTGGGATACTACTCACACCGTGCATCTGCGCTTCGGGGAAGCTACCATGACTCCGACCGATTTTCTGGCTATTACGGGACTAGAGTTTACCGGTGAGCCCCATCCGAAGACTGTGGGTTATAAGCCTGCGAGCCCAGCCGAATGGAGGCGGTTGATTGGTTTTGCCCCTAACAGGGTTAAGGGGTTTGCTGCTGAGTTGTCACCTCTCCGGTCTCAGCTTGAGGCTTATGCGCTGAAGTCGAATGCGGACACTGATCGGTTGGTGCGGGGCGCCCTTTGGTACATTCTGTCGGAGACTATTTTTGCGAACCACTCTTCTACGGCCCGTCTTTCTCTCTTAGGTTTGTTGGTTGATCTGGATGATGTGAGGACTTATGATTGGGGCTCAGCGGGGCTAGCCTTCTGTTATTACGCCATGGACGAGGCGTGTAGGCACACCAAGGATTCCCTGTCAGGGTATTCTTACGCTTGGGAGGTATGCTCTTGATTCTGTTTATGTCCTTTATCTGTACTCTTTGTTTGTATTTCGTACTGAGTTTGTTCTGTTTTCTGGTACAGATATGGGGCTATGTTATCTTTGGTTTGTACAAGTTTGAGTTGGATAGCCGGGACCCTCTGTTTCTGGATATCAGGAGGTGGAGCCACCCCAATCGGAGTGTTGATGAGGAGGAGGATCAGGAGTGGACCCTGACGGTTGCAGAGGCGCGGGCCATGTTGGACGCCTTTGAGTATGAGCGACTGGGCCTTTACCCATGGACCTTGGTTGAACGGGAGGTTCACCGTGCTTGGGATGCCACTGCGATGCAGAGAATGTTGGTATCTCTGGAAGGGGATACCATGTATCTGGGCGAGCGAGTATTCCCTCAGCATGGCCGGGGTTCACTGCCATATAGGGTGCCAGCGGATCCGCCGAGGGCGATGTACCCTACCCACTTCATTCCAGATGATGATTATGCCGATCTTGTGGTGGGTTGTGCGGCGATGGCTCGTGTTATCCGAGGAGCTTCTTATGCGGAGTTCTTGCCTCGGCTGATGGGTCCTCTGCCGGTGGGTGCTAGGCGATCGCTTGCTCGTGGTTCCACCTCTGCCTCTGCCTCAGGTTCGTCAGCCCCTAGCACTTCTTCCCAGTATGCCGGTTCTCTACCCTTCGTGCCAGATTTCGGTCCTCTGAGCTACACGTTTATGATGGGGAGCATGCCGATGATGGGCCACATCCTGACTCCGGATCATATTCCCGAGGGTTACCGCCTTCCGCCTGATGTCTCCTCGGTATGTTTCTGCTCATACTATTTCACGTATTCGTCCATATAAGTGTATATGTCCAACTTCATCTGAGCATCTCTTTCTTTTGTTGTCAGATCACTATGTCCGCGACTGATTACAACTGTGGAGCGAGCAAGATGGCAGGATTGATGGCCCTGGTGTCGGACCTATCTGAGAGGCTGTTCCAGAAGGCATCCTTGGCGGCTTCGACGGTGGCCTCTGCGGTGACTCCGACTTGTGGAGCCAAGAGGTCGAGGAGGGACGGCAGCCCCAATGGTGGTGAAGGCGGAGGTGCTGGCGGCTCGAGTGACCTGATGGCTTGATCCTCTTTTCTCCCCATTTGTTTTCTGATGACTTGTAAATATTGGCCGTGTGGGCCCAGACAATTTTTCTTTGGTACCTGTTAGCACGTAGATGGCACAAAAACATGGTTTTCCTTAATTCCTAGTCCTAGGTCTAATTATTTAGTTTTCTAACTTTCTCGACTTTCCGTGGTTGGAAATGAAATGGCCACCTAGGCCACAATTTTGAGCTTAAATTTGGTGTGCACTGCATGTTATGAACTGTATGTGCAGGTTTTTCGAGACTTGCTTCGTCAAGTCGGGGCTAGATTGTTATTTGTGCAGAACTGTTGCTGTTTTGCCATGGCGATGTATCGCGCGGGACAAGGAATCTCGCGCGAGACACTCTACCGAGGCAGAATCCTCTTCCTTCTTCGAATAGGATTTTGTCAATTTTCCCTATAAAAACACCCTGTAGTCCGGCCAGATAACACATCCTAGCCTTTCAAACTCTAGAGATATTCTATTAGGGTAAAGTTCTTGTCTTCTTTTTCAACCCTGTGATCCATGGCTTCCAAGGAGATCGCCCCAACGTCCATGATTGTCGATGGTTTTTCTTTATCGTCTGAAGTGGTTGAATCTTTCAAGCAAGCATCAAGAGATTTTGTGAGGTCGTTTCGCAAATGATCTCGCAATAGGTTTATAGCCGAATTCGGATTCACAATCCTTTTCACTTGAAGAACCTCCAACCGGATTGGAATCTCTTGCATGGTGCCGCACGATTTTGGGATCCCTCTGTCCATCTTTTCAATTTTTCTTTGAATGAGATGGTGCCTAATGTGGAGGAATTTGCCATTATCTTGGATATGCCTTTGACTGGTGAGATTGCTGTTCCCAAATACAATAGGAATCATTCAGGGGCCTTGAATGAATTGCTAGGGATCCCCCTTGATACTTGCAATGAGTTGGTTCACCGCAGGTGGGTAGATTGTTCTTCTTTTCCTGAGTGATTTAGCGGAGATTCAGATGATGATGCCTTTCATGTCTACAAACGGAACTTTCTGGCCCTTTCTCTTTTCGGAGATGTTTTGTTCACATGCAGGGATGGCTTGGTTGACTCCCAATTGGTGGAAATTGTTCTGCAGGCTAGGAAACGTTCTAGGAACATTATTTCGCTTATTTTGGGTGAAACCCTGCATGGTCTTGATGAGCTGCATAGGACCGGTGCCATGACTCAAGGGAGTCCTCTTTTGTTGACTATTTGGCTTAGGGAGCATCTCAAGTTGGTAGGTCCCCCGTTGGAATATTCCCCGTTCACGTATCATACGCGAAAGTTACTGATCAAGGATCTCTCAGTGGATGAGTGGGCTGAACTGATTGCGAAGATCAGAATCGCCGATATTCTTTGGTGTCCACCTTATTGGAGATTGAACAAGTATGTTGCCAATACCAAGGGTTTTGACAGGGTTGTTCTTTCGGGTTTGCGAGATTCCTCCTTTTATTTTCCCAAGCGGGTGATCCGTCAGTTTGGTCAGCAGCAGGACACTTATTTTTTCGAAGGGGCCTCTCGTGATGTGTCTTATATTGGTATAGAGTTTGCGCAGGTGCTAGCTCAAGCCTGGGGTGAGGGAACTAGTCGGGATCGCTAGTCGAACCTTCAGACTTTTGATGCAAGCGCCTTCTTATCTGACAAGTATTTGGATTGGTTTCTTCATACCGGTCACCCTAGTGTGGAGAAGATTGATGATCTGCGTCTTTTACTGTTAGGGGATTCTTTCGTAGCCAGCAGTATTTTGCGAAGGAGCGAGGCTCAGTCTGACCCTGCTAATGTACGGACTGATCCAACCCAGGATTTTCTTGATGGGGATTGGTATGAGAGGCGAGGCAAAAGGATGCCTGGAAAGACGCAAGCTTTAGATAGGCCCAATGTCTTCAAGAGGCTTTCGGAGTCCGTCTTTACTCGTCTCGAGGGATGTTCTGCTTCGAAGGGTCCAAAGCGCAAGAAGGATCACGAAGACGGTGGTGATTATGTCCGCCGGCCTACCAAGTCAATGAAAGGCTAGATCTTAAGGAGTACCAAGAGATTGCTTTGATAGATCAATGGTTTTATTTTATTAGTATTTTTTTTCAAGATTGTTAGCTTAGCAAATTAGTCATTGTGGTTAGGATTTCCCTTTTATCGTTAATAAAATGCATTCGATTAATAAAAGGACAAGATTAAATTTATTTATTTGATTAGACCGAACCCGAAGGCTGCCTACGTTCCTCTTTTACAACAATTAAATAAGAGGCTCAGATCTAACGTAGTTCATTTTTGAGAAAAAAAAAGACAAAATACGGTTTCAGGCCGAAGGGTAATCTCGCGCGAGACAAGGCCCTTTTTTTTATGCACACCCTTTCTTTTGCCTAGACTGCCCTTCCGGGTTTTCAATCTAGCGGGCTTCTTTTCTGTGCAAGCTCTAATTTTTGCCTAGGCCGTCCCCTTCGGGATTTTCAACCTAACGAGCGATTTTTCTTTTAAGAGGCCAAGTCACGCGAAGTATTTCTTGAGCTTGTCCATGTTGACTGGCTTCGGTAGCTGATCTCCGTCTAAGTCTACCAGCTGAAGGGCTCCCCCAGAGAATATCTTCTTTACGATATAGGGTCCTATCCATCTTGGTCCCCATTTGCCTAGCGGGTTGAAAGGTCCAGGACGATGCTCACGGAGAACCAGGTCGCCCACTCTGATGTTCCTTTGTCTTGACCTTTTTGTTGAAAGCTCTTGCCATTCTTCTTTGGTAGGCTTGGGTGTGCTCGGCCGCTTTCAGCCTCTTTTCGTCTAGCAAGGCTAACTCTTCGTATCTGCTTTCTAGCCAGTCGACTTCATTCACTTGATTTTCTAGGAGAACCCTTAGTGATGGTATTTTCAGTTCTATTAGTAAGACGGCCTCCATTCTGAATGTGAGGGCGTAGGGAGTCTCTCCTGTAGCTGTTCGGACTGAAGTGCGGTATCCCCAGAGTGCGAAGAGTAACTTGTCGGGCCGCCTTTTCCGATCGCCATCTTTCTGATGATGGTTTCGATTGTCTTATTTGCAGCTTCAACTGCTCCATTTGTTTGAGGCCTGTAAGGAGATGACTTGTGCCTTGTGATTTTGTATTCGGTCAGGTGACGATCGGTTTCTTTCTCGAAGTGTGAGCCATTATCGGATATCATCTCTTGTGGGATCCCGTATCGGCATATGATGTTGTGTTTGATGAATTCTGCAACCTTTCTAGCATTCAAAACATTGTAGGAGGTGGCCTTGACCCATTTAGTGAAATAGTCGATGGCTACTAGGACAAAGCAGTGCCCATTGGCCCATGTGGGTGTGACCTTTCCAATTACATCTATCCCCCATGTCGAGAACGGCCAAGGAGAAGTCATAGGGTACAACAAGGAAGGCGGTGCGTGCTGAAGGTTGGCGTGTATCTGACACTTATGGCACTTCTTGACCATTTTGGTACAGTCGGCTTCCATGGTTAGCCAAAAGTACCTTTGTCTGATGATCTTTTTGGCGAGCATGTTTCCGCTCATGTGGGTTCCACATATGCCTTGATGAACATGGTCCATTATTTCTCGGGCCTCTTCCTCGGTGGCACAAAGAAGGTTTCCTTGGGAATGTTTCTTGAATAGACGGCCAGCAATGATAACGTAATTAGCGGCCAACCTCTTAAGGGCAATCTGAGTCTTCTGGTCTGTCTCAGGTGGGATGGTTCCATCTAGGATGAAATGCCAAATATCATGGTACCATGGTTTCTCTTCGGGGTTCTTAACAATGGCACATTCGGATAACCATTTGTCTTTGCAGTCATGGAGATCTATAACGGCGCAGTAGGCAGGAGTTGAACGTCGTGTTATTTTGAAGGGTTTGACTGCTTTTCCTTTAGGGATTTCGACCAAGGAAGAGAGTGTGGCTAATGCATCCGCGAACCAATTTTTGTCTCTAGGAAGATAGTGGAACGAGACGTCCTGAAATTGTTGCGCCAACTCTTGGAGGGGGGCACTGTATCTTTGAAGGGTTGGATCTTGGATCCTCCACTTCTTCAGTGTCTGATTGATGATTAACTGGGAGTCCCCAAATACCTCGAGTTCGGTCACGTTGCGTTCTAGGGCTGCCTCAAGCCCCGCTATACAAGCCTCATATTCTGCGGTGTTGTTGGTGGCGTCAAAGTCGAGACGTATTGCTAGTGGAGTATAGATGTCGTCAGGGTCTACCAACAACATTCCGATGCCGAACCCTCTCTTGTTGGCTGTGCCATCGAAAAATAATTGCCACTTATTTTCGTCTTCTATACTCATGATATCTTCATCAGGGAATCGCGGGTCTTCCCCCTTCGCTTCGTCACAAGGAAATTCGGCCAACTGATCTGCGAATACACTCCCCCTGACGGATTTCTGAGTGACGTAAGTGATATCATATCCCGCGAGCATGAAGTACCATTTGGCCAATCTCGAAGACAAATTTGATTTGTCTAGGATATATTTCAACGGATCCATTCTTGCAATGAGACGAACCGGGAAGGCTTCCATATAGTGCTTTAGTCTTTGTGATACCCAAACAAGAGCAGCGCAAGATTTGTCGAGTGGAGAGTAATTGATTTCGCTGCCTTGGAATCTGCGGCTGACGAAATATATGGCATTCTCTGTGTGTGAAGCAGGCTGTTCTTGAGCGAGCATAGCCCCTAGCGCGTTATCAGTAACTGTGAGGTATAGCTTTAAGGGCTTTTCCTTGTGTGGTGGAACCAGGATGGGTGGGGAAGTTAAGTACTGCTTAACTTCCTCGAATGCTTCTTGACATTCTTCGGTCCACTCTTGAGGTGCGTTTTTCTTAAGTAGCTTGAAGATAGGATCGCACATTGTAGTCAGTTGATTGATGAATCGACTGATATATTGGAGTCTGCCAATGAATCCTTTTACCTCTTTCTGCGTTCTGGGTGGAGGCATGTCTATGATGGCTTTTATCTTAGCGGGTTCTGCTTCTATGCCACGCTCGGTGACCATGTACCCTAAGACTTTCCATTTGACCACTCCGAATGAGCATTTGGCGGGGTTGAGTCTCATTTTGTGTTGTCTCAGTCGATCGAAGAATTTTCTGAGATCTCTGAAGTGCTGATCATCTGTCCCCTTTGAGTGAACAATCATGTCGTCCACGTATACCTCTATTTCCTTGTGGATCATGTCATGGAATAGTGTCGTGACTGGCCCTTGGTAAGTAGCCCCAGCGTTCTTGAGACCAAACAGCATGACCGTGTAACAGAACATCCCCCAAGGGGTGGTGAATGATGTTTTGTGCTGATCCTCCTCTGCCATGAGGATTTGGTTATACCCTGCGAAGCCGTCGACGAATGAGCGAACTTCGTATGCGACTGTGGCGTCGACCAACATGTCAATGTTTGGTAGTGGGAAATCATCTTTAGGGGATTCCTTGTTCAAATCTCTAAAATCGACACAGACCCGTATTTTCCCATTAGACTTGGCTACTTGTACCGTGTTTGCTAGCCATTCCGGATACTCGATCACTTTGATAAACCCCACGTTCAAGAGTTTCATGATTTCCTCTTTTACTTTCATTGACCATTCCGGCTTGATTCTGCGTAGTTTCTGTTTGACTAGCTTGGCATTGGGTAGCAGCGGTATCTTGTGCTCTACAATAGACTGATTCAACCCAGGCATATCTTTGTAGGACCAAGCGAAGACGTCGACATATTCTCTGAGGAGCTGCGTCAAGGTTTCTCTGTCTTCTCCCTTGAAGAAGCTGCCAATCTTTGTTTCTCTGGGTCTTCTGTCGTCTCGAGATTAACCGTTTGCATTTCCTCATCGTCAACGGGGCCATTCTTTCCACAACGACCTACTTGCTTAGCTAATTATTTTAAAATTTGTTCGTTTTCTTGATCTATCTCATCGTATGATTCATTATTAACGTGTTCGTTATATTGATTATTATTAGTTAATTCATCATTCACGATGTTAGCAATCTCAGGGTACTCGGAAAGATCAAAGTTTTTATTAAGGAAGTAAGGGAATACATGTTCGGCCACCGCCTCGATTTCCTCTTGAGTGAGTTCATCAGAGGTGGAGCCTGCTTCTAATGTGAAAGTTACAGGGCCCATCTTCCTGCGGGGATGGGGAGTGCAACCAAGCTCTTTGATCATGAAGTCTTCATCAACAACTGGTCCTCTGGTGACGTGCCAGTTTAGAATTGGCTCATCACATTTCTGTATTAGTCTTGTGTAATCAATAATTGGAGCATCCCCCTTGGAGATTGCATGGATCTGGCTGTCTTCTAACCGGCACAGGTTTTCAAACTGTCGCAGCATGTCTTCTCCCAACACAAAGTCCCATTCGCTTGTCAATTTCGCTCGTGCCCCCAAATCCTTAGGGATTAGTGAGACGGTCTCTGTTTCATCTGGTGAAGCATCGCAGTCGCTGAAGATTTCAAAACCTGGTTGGCGCTTTCCTTTATCGTCAGTCCATGATTCTGAAAAGATAAAGTAGGGAGTGCTTTCCCCTTCCCGGACGAAGTAGCCATTGAGTGTCTTTCGATATGGCTTGAGGTTGCAATTTCTGATTTTTGGGTCATTGTGGCCTTTGTATGTGGTTCCTTCCCACTTGATTTGAGTGAAGTCCCACTCTTCTTCGTCATCCCCATCGTGGATGGAAATGATGTATCCTAGGCCATGCTTTGTGTGAGGTGGGGGAACCGGTGGTGGTTCCGTTATTCCTTGTAAGTGTTTTCCAAGCCCCAAGCCAGGGAAGTATCCTTTTGTTTGCATCATTTTCCAGACAGGAAGGTTTCCAGAAAACCGAAGTGCCTTGGAGTAATCATTTTCGTTGCAAGTTTCTATGACGTTCACAGTGCTTTCTTTCTCGTTTAAATAAGTAATCAGAATTGAAAAAAGGAAAATACTGACTAACTATTATTGAAAAGCAAACTTGATACTCTTGCCCACAAATGAGGATTTTAGGCAAGTAGTATCTAAACTAAACTAGACTACTAATCGTTTCTTCTTGCGAAAAGTAAACAACTGAAAAAGAAAGAGATCTCTCATTTGCTTGAATTCATCCAAACTATGCCACCACTTGGACAAACTCTGATGGCGTCGTTGTCAATTAAGTCTTGGACTGCATTCTTCAGGTTGAAATAATCGTCGGTCAGACAGGTGGCCATGGCATTGATGGTAATAGCAGTAGAGGTGTGGAGCTCGACCTTCCCTCTTAGGTATGTAACCTTCCATTGGTTTCAACTTTTCCATCCTTGTGAAGACTTCTGAAGAGGTGACCGAGAGTGATATTTTCGATGTCGGAGAAAATCCTTCTCTTCCTCCGCTTGGCCATTTGATTATGGAGGTCTCGAATATGGTTCTCGTAGTGTTGCACGAAGACGTTGTGACGAGACTGATATTCTGCTTCCATTTGTTCCTTGAGATCACAGTAAAGAGTATTGAGGCAATACTTGACCCTTTCATCAATGTCATCTTCAATGTGGGCTTCGAGAGTGATACACTTTTGGGTCATAGCCTCGAGTTCGCTTTTGACCTCTTCAAGTTCTTCAATTAGCATCTTGGTTTTGTCAGCTTGGATGGATTCTTCCAAGTCGTGCCATGCATCGTTGTCCTCAATTTGCTGCAGGGCTTTGGCAAGTTGAGCCTTGATGTCACTTAGCTCTTCTTGCACAGATGATCGCCCGCTATCGGAGTCACTTTCCATTTTGCATGGAAATCCACAGCAATGCGAGTGGTAGGCAAATCAAAGGCTTCTCTCCAACCTCCCACATGTTCCATCTCGCCGACAAGGGCCTTGGTCAAATCTTGCAGAGTGTGTTGCTCAAGGTCCTTCTTGGTGATGACATGCTTTTCGAGACATTGTGTTGGGAGTCTTGAAATTGAGTAGCCGAAAACCGACAAGAGATGCAGAGATGACGTCAGGATCAAATCTAGCCCCAACGAGTCGGAAGCGTGCTTAAACGGTTCGAGGCTCAAGCATAAAGAAACAGAGACATTATCTCGCTCGAGACATGTAGTCCCGCACGAGACAATCACACGGAAAGTCGATTTTTATTAGACCTAATTTTTTGGCCGGAACGGAAAATCCGTTTTGAGGGGTTTCTAAGGCCTTTATCGTAACCTAACGACTAAGCAATCGATCCGATTTTTGTAAAACAAAGCCATGTAAGATCCTTTTTTTTTAAGGATGTATTTTTTTTACTTTTTTTTTTCAAAGGGACATCCGAAAGGGTCATTCCGCAGGGACTTTTCCAAAGGGACTTTTCCTAGGGACTTTTCCGAGTCCTTCTTTATTGTCAATTTTACATGGCTTTATTTTGGTCAAAAACAGGAAAAAATCACCAAGTCAAACCGACCGGTCACAGAGTGATCCTAAAAAAGAAAATCTACATGAAAATGTGGCGATGCAGGGCTGGAAGGATAGGCTCCCCGCGATATGACAATCTAGATGGATTGAATACGCGGAGTGGGATGATCCAACTTCGGAGAGACCGGCGACTAGGTGGTTACCGTCATCCGTCCTTAGTGTGGGTCCCGGGTTTATAGAGGGTATGCAGTGCAATGACAGATACATCATGAGTGTGCGTGTGTGATAGTCAATCTAGGTGATAGATAAAAATAGAGATTTTTTTTTTGAAAATTAAAAAGGAAAACAAATAGTGGCCGCACCAAGTGGTTGCCTACGTTTCTCCCAAATTAGAAAGACTCAGGCCGTCGTAGTTCCAAATAATGAGAGAGAAAGAGAGAGATGAATAAATTAATTACAACTCCCGAATTCCCAATGGACCGGACTTTAATAAAATAAAATCCAATCACACGCATTTTAAAAATAACAATCAATTATTTAACTAAAATACGGATTCGAGTTCGACATCTTAAGGGAGGCCTTAAGATGAGGGAACTCTGCAGATAATGAATTCTGGGATCCCCCTTGCGTGTTTGACTCTCGTCTTGGACTATGAGATGAACAGAAAAAACCAGAAAACAACAGATTGCCGAAGCGATATCTCGCACGAGATAGGATATCTCGTGCGAGATATGCCTGATCTGAGAACAGAAAAACGAATTTAATTATTTATTTTTTTGAAAACCTCTCTTTTAATTTTGACGCAAGTTTAAGCCTCTTAATTTTATATCCCCAGCGGAGTCGCCACTGTAGTGTTGTGAAGGATTTTTTGAGTCGCCACCTATATTATTCGTTTGGAAAACATAGAAAAATCATTTTTTGAAATAGATTTGGGTTCGGGGCTTAGGTTATGAAATGGGAAGGTCAAGGAGCACCCATTCCACCCAATCCGGAGATCGGTCTTGCTAAAGAAAAGAGAGGTTTTCGAAAAAGAAGAGGATTTCAAATAAAAATAAATAAAGATCCATTTAACGGGGTTAAACGGAATGTAGGATAGATTGCTTCGAGACCATCCCCATGATTTAGGGAGGCTCTAGGCCGATCCTAGATTCTATGGATTTATACCACTCTAATAATCAATTAGAAAGGGATTTAGGGGTTACCTTGCGTGAGGTAATTCGGGCAGAGTTTCGACTTAAGTTTAGAATCGAATCTTGACACGGACAGAGCTTCGCCTCAGTCCTTCACTCGGATCTTGATGTTTGTTTATCAACAAGGTTGACAAACAAACTTTGAGGTGATTTTAGGGGTGATTTCACAGGAATCTTTCAGGAAGAGAAACCAGTAAAATGTGTGGGATCGTGGTCCTTTTGAACCTTGGAAGTCACCAAGTATTTATAGGTGTTGGGGAGGTAGAGGTGGAGAGATAAAACACTCCTAGGAAGGTTCCAGACTCCAAAATCATTGGTTGGTCGGATGGATAAAGTTTTATCCCGAAAAGAGGTTGAAATCGACGAGGAAACTGTCATCTGCATGCCGTGTAATGACAATATCTCGCGCGAGACACGCCATTCCGTGCGGGATATTGTGGTCTGTGGACAGTTCTGTCCTTTTCCCGTTATCTCGTATGCAGTTTAGTCCCAAACTAATGGTGGTTAGTCAAAACTTAACGAAACATGACGAAATGGTGGATTTCTACTTCTTGACTCAAAGCGAGACTTAAAGTGGTATAAATTTGATCTGATGTGTTCAGAATGGAGTGTCTACAACAATGGTTTTCACATTTATAAATTGAGTAGTCAATTTCACAGTTTTGATGTAAAATAACTGTACAATGGTTTTCACATTTATAACTGAGAAGTCTATTTCACATTTTGGATGTAAAATAACTGTATAATGATTTTCACATTTATAAATTTAGAAATCTATTTCACAGTTTTGATGTAAAAAAACTATAAAATGGTTTTCACATTTATAACTGAGAAGTCTATTTCACATTTTTGATGTAAAATAACTGTACAATGGTTTTCACATTTATAAACTGAAAAGTCTATTTCACATTTATAAACTGAGAAGTCTATTTTACTCAACTTTTATTTTTCATACAAATCCCTACTTTTCTGCGCTGTAATCCATTTTTTTCCTTAGGGTTTGATTATCATCTTTATTACAAACTCATATGCAGTAATCTCAGTGTCACAAAATAAGTGTCAATTTTGTTTAAGATGACACTTGTTCTGGGATATGGTAGGTAGAACACAGTCTAATTAGTCATAGCAAGAAAGTGATTTCTTAAATCAATACTTTCCCAGCAGTATTTTAAAAAAAAAACATTGATGCATTATAAGGTTTTCCCCCTTTACCAGAAGTTTCTGGTAAGGCCACTAGTGATCTCCATGAGTTTTCAGCTAAGTTAGATATCAATTTAAGACTAACTTAACAATTGATGCTCCAAAAATACAGACAAGAAAATGAATAAAGTTTCACAATTAACTCTTAATTGTTTGTGGTTCACAAAAACTCATTTGCAGATGAAAAAACAAAATATTCAATTTTGATAAGAATGCAGTCTAAAACAATTATAAAAAGAATGGAGAGGCTATCCAACTTGAAATAAAATGAACAATAAACGGGTGCTAAACGCTTTGAAGATCTTCCCGAGATCCAAATTTTTCATTCTTCAGCAAAGCAAAGAGACTGGCAGCACTCAGATCGACGCTCAAGTCAAGTGTCTGCAGCATAAAAATAGTAGTACATTAGTTAAATGTGTAGTATTGAAAATAAAATAATATGGAGTAGATGAATATGACAATCAAGGTATATGCAAGTCCAAAATTTATCCCAATAGCACTCTTAACTCTCTGCACTTGGCTGTCATTGCTATCTCCTTCAACCCCAAAATTGCAGACACGACATCAAACCAGGCTTATCAAACAAATGAACCAACTTATACAGAAGAAATGCGGGAAAAACTATATCCAATTCAATCGAATTCCGGATTCCCTCCATTGATACTAAACATCAACTCAACCTTGACACCAATTACTAAATTAAGAAAACACTGAACGTAAAAGCTCACCAGGTACACAACAATGAACATTCCATTCCACAAATTTTTAGTACAAAAATTGATTCTGCAATATTCTATATAGCATATAAACGAATCCCAATTCGTCCGTGCCAAACAAACTCTAGATGTTGCTCCCTAATTCCCATGGTTTCCTCCTACTGCTAGTGTATCCTCTTAGTGCTAATTGGCACGGAACAACCGTAATTCCTTTCGGTGCTGAAAATCATGAAATGAAATTCGTACTAAAATAATATGTAACCAAATGACCATTATCACCCACCAAACTAGCAGCAATCGTCCCCAAACAAACAAATACCCTAATCAAGCATCCCAACATATTACACTTCACTTGAACCATTCATAAATCAAGATATCCAATCAGCTAATTAAACACCCAATAAACCCCAAATACTTCACCGGAAACCATTAAAATCAAACAAACACATTCATTAGCTAATTAATGTCGAGAAAATTTTATGCAAATAAAAAAAAATCATAAACGCAAATCAAAAACAGGAATTAGAGAATTACTCAGCGGGAGTTGACATATCAATTGCAACTATATGATCTGTGTAAAGCTCTCATTCGAAACTCAACTATCAGAATCATTACCTCGAGACTGCGAATAGCTAAAGAACCCTCCCCTTTCGCCTCTTTCTCTCCTCTCAAACCCTCCCCCAATTGAACTCTTTTTCGCGGCGCCCCAATCATCAATCTCATCCGCACGCGACGGCGCATCATCCCTGCTTGAATCCCTGCCATTTGAAAGATTTTTTGCTGGTGGGGGCAGCGAATTTCTGGATGAGTTCGTCCTCGTGTGTGTTTTTCGGAGTCTAAAGCCCAGGCACCAGGTTTTAACCATGCACTCACAGTTGCCGCCATGTTTGCTCTGCTTTCTCTCTCTCACAATTGTCCGCGGCCGCCATGAAAGCTTGTAATTCCTGAATTGCGTGTAGAGAGAGAATGAATTGCGTATAGAGAGAGAATGAGAGGGGTAGTTCGGCATTTTAAATGGTTATGGTTATGAAATACTCCCTCCGTCCCACGTTAGTTGTCCCACGTTAGTTGAGACTAACTTTTTGGGCACACCAATTAAGAAAAAGTAAGTGAAAAAAAAAGTGAAAGAAAATGTTGTGAGTATGAAGAATTAAATAGGAGAGAGAATGAGTGGGAGGAATAGTTAGGAGAGAGAATGTTGTGAGTGTAAAAGTGAAATAGGAGAGAGAATGAGTGGGGTAAATAGTGAAGATTCCTTTGCCATTTTGGACAGTCTCAACTAACGTGGGACGGCCCAAAAGGGAAAGAAGTCTCGACTAACGTGGGACGGAGGGAGTATTTTAAATGGAGCTAGGGTTTATTGGTAAAATAGATTTCAATTTATGAATCCTAAGGTAGAATATGAAATGTGGTGTTTTTTTGAATAAATTTCACCTTTTAATAGGGACTTATTGATAAAAATTTCTTTTTTTATAGGGCAAATTAAAAATAGAAAATTGTTATTCATTCCTGCAACCTTACTTAATACCCCTGTATTATCATATAAATTTAAAAGCAAAACTATATCAAAGGCTGAAAAAATATGCCAAAATGACAGGTTGTCACCAACGGCCCAGATTCAATTCGCCCCACTTTCCTTTAATACGCTGTTAATTAAATCACACCTATTCAACTTAAAAAAAAACTGTATAATTAATTTCAATTCCCTATATAAATCATGTAACCCTAGCAAGAGATTTAGAGTCGAATGTGCAATAATTTTCATTGACAAACTATTATATATCTATAGGAATCTGAAGTAGCATCAAGACCCACAGACCAAGATATTAAGGTAATTTGCTTAATCGTCTTTTAACAAAATTACCCTTACAAGAAAATAAATAACAGCCTCATTCATTATTCATTATATGTCATATCTGTGTTTGCCGTATACTCAACTAACTTATGCATTATATACAGGAATTAGAAATTACAGGTGACAATTCTCAAACATCAGCCAATAATGATGTCGGTCAGATAAACGACCACGACCGGCGGGCATAGTAGATGTGGAGGAAGATTTCCAACTCTCTACTACTGCTCTTAAAGCTTTCAAGAAAGTGAAGATTGAAAAAAGGGACTGATTAGTTTTGCATCTATCCAAAAGATATTTACTCATTACTAAATTTGTTTTCACTATTGTTTAAGACCTACTGTCATTTTATTTTCTTATGTTTAGATTTTGGTTGATTATAAAGTTCGTTTGATTGGGTTTTTATTTCCATTTTTTATTCGGCATGGCGAGAATGTCTATAGTAGCACTCCTTTGAAATTAAGGAATAATGCAACAGCTAAGGTATCCTATAAGCAACCTTCTATTCAGAAGATACTCATCCATTTGCTTGCAAATATTACAATATGGAATGGTTAGCAAACTATGTATTAAAAACTGTACTTGAAGTATTCACCTTCTTATGCTGCTTCCTATACATGGCGAGAATGTCCAATAATGCTTTTTCTTATGATTATATTTCTTTTTAATACTCCATCTGTCCCATATTGTTTTTAAGCTATAATTTAGATTAGTTTTAATACTCTCCATGTCCCATAATATTTTTGGGTATGATTATATTTCTTTTTAATACTCTCTCTGTCCTATCATATTTTTTTGAGTTATAATTTAGATTAGTTTTAACTCCCGCTGTCCCAAAAATTAATTGAAGAAAAACATAAATCACTAATCAAATTATAGCTTCAAGGAAATATAAATTCATGTATAGCTTCAAAGTAAACATCTGGAACATCAACAAAATCATAACATAATATCATAAATCACTTATCTATATCTATTAACTCCTTAGTAACTATATTTATAAAGTAATTTTAGTATATTAATTTTTACTTATAATTGGCATAATTTTACTTATATATTTAAATTATTTTGTATAACTGCAGGACATAAGCTTCGTGAGGAACAAATCAAGAATATTGCTTTGGTGGAGATAGAAAAGTTGCTGAAACAGAATAGTAGCTGCCTTGATAAATTTGGGGACATGCCTAAACCATTATACAGTGACATTGAAGATGTTGAAAATATGCTTATTTTAGAGGAGACATCTTATGATATTGATGAGATGAAAGGCGAGCATTCCAGGTTATTTCCACAACGGTAGAAGCAAAAGGGTGTTTACGATAAAATTATAGGATGGTGGTGTATTTTTCTTATATGGTTATGGAGGTACCGGTAAAACATTCTTATGGAGGACTTTGTGTTCTGCCTTAAGAAGCAGGGGGGAAATTGTTCTTCCAGTAGCTTCCAGTGGAATTGCTTCTTTGCTACTTCCTAAGGGTAGGACTGCACATTCAAGGTTTGGCATCCCTATACAGGTCGATGAGAGTTCTACTTGCAGTAAATTAAGGCCCTGGGTATCTGAGATCAGAGGCAAGGACTTCTACAAAAACAAAGCTAATTATTTGGGATGAAGCTCCAATCGCGCATAGACATTGTTTTGAGGCCGATCGATCGTAGTTTACGGGATGTCTTACGTTCAACAAATGGCGGATGCTCGAAAAGCCGTTTGGTGGTGTGGTTGTTGTACTTGGAGGTGACTTTAGGCAGATTCTACCAGATTGTTCCTAAAGGTAACGGGCATGATATTGTTCATGCCTCAATTTGTTCGTCTTATCTTTGGAGTTATTGTGAGGTACTAAGGTTGACTCAAAACATGAGATTGCAGGTAATCATTATTTATTCATTATTAATGTGGTTACGTGTTCTTGAGTCGTTATAATTAATTAAATTGCATCAAACTTAATGTAGGTTGGTTCTTACGATCGGGCCGAGGAGATAAGAGACTTTGCTCAATGGATATTATCGGTTGGAGACGGTGTTCTTTGGGGAAGATAATGACGGAGAGGTTGATATTAGTTTGCCCCAGGAAATATTGGTTCGAGATTCTTCAAATCCTATTCCAAAAATCGTTGAATGCATATATCCTGACTTATTACGAAACAAGGATGTCGAAGGATTTTTCCATAGTCGAGCCTGTCCTTGCTCCAACTAACGATACGGTTGATAGTATTAATGATTATGTTATGTCGCTATTTCCTGGAGAGGAGAAGATATACTTGAGTTCTGATGCAATATGTGTAGAAGAGGAGGATGACACGGGGAATGAAGATGTTTTCTCACCAGAATTTTTAAATATGATCAAATGTTCAGGATTGGCGAACCATATTCTTAAGCTGAAGGTTGGATGTATAGTTATGCTCTTGAGAAATCTCAACCAGGCCTTAGAATTATGCAATGGCACCAGATTAATTGTTACGCGATTAGGTAATCATTACTAAATATAAATTCTAAATTGTGTAAAATGTAAAACTAATTTCTTCAACATGTATAGGTAAGCACATTGTTGTAGGGAAGATGCTTTCGGGGAAGAATGCGGGAATGGAAGTGACAATACCTAGAATGGTAATGTCTCCTTCGGATTTGTCCAAATTTCCGGTGATTCAAGCGAAGACAATTTCCACTTTCCGTGTCTTTTGCTATGACAATAAATAAGAGCCAGGGCAATCACTCTCTCATGTTGGTTTTATATCTTCCAACACCGGTTTTCATCATGGCCGGTTGTATGTTGCATGATCTAGAGTTACTAGCAAAAATGGTCTTAAAGTTATTATAGGTGATTCAGACGATGCATCGGACGACAAGACGCTGAATGTGGTGTATAAGGAAATATTTGACAGGCTGTGATTTTCAGGTATTCGTAGTATTTTCAAAAACACTTTTATTGTATTTTGTCTTAGTTTTTCTTTTTATTTTTCGCTATTTTTAAATTTTATTGGGATGCGAGAGAATATTTGACACTTAGACACACACGTTTAAGTACACTCTTTTGTACTCATCTCTCTCATATTCAACAATATAACTAAATTTTGGATATAAAGACCAATACCGGTTTCTTTTTAAGAACCATATCTGAATCATGGCAAAGGGAACATCGACACACAACTTCTCCAACAACATGCTGTTCCTCTACACCAAATCTGTTTGATCTGCATGGATTGCAAAAAATCTTAAGAGAAAATAAACTTCGGGAACCTTTTCATGAGAACTGTATAAAGCTTACCTCTCGAAGAAAACCTCCATTGCTTGAAAGAGTTTTACTTTGTTTAACCTAGCCTCCATTGCTTGAAAGAGTTTTACTTTGTTCAACATTCCGAGTTTAATCATTTATGCTGTTAAAGTAGCATGAATGTGGCACTTAGCTTGCTTACTTTGTGTGACAGATAACGGTAAAACCTGAGCCAGAATATTGGAATGGATATTAAATTAAATTTTCTGAGATTCAAGATCATTTTGTGAATTATTTTTCCTGCATATTGTTTTTGTCAGCAGCTATGGATCTTAAATCAAGTCCTTAAAATTTTTGCTCGGATTTTGGATTATTACCATGTCAAGATATGAAGTTCAAACTAAGAGTTTGTATTTTCCTTTTATATCTCTTTTCTCAAAAAACAACAGTAAAAATGAGAACAGGAGATGGAAGGAGAAACTTACATACTGAAGTCAACTTAAGCCTTTGCTTAACTCCTGGGTAGGCTAAATGAATCCTGATCCCTTTCACCATGTAAAGATGATCATTCCTTTAGGACTTTCTTTCGTATAGGTTTTTTTATCATAAGCATGTGATAGCCAGTCATCTCTGAAGTAGATTAGTTGAATATCCATGTGTGAAGACTAAATTTCCACTTTCCGTGTCTTTTGCTATGACAATAAATAAGAGCCAGGGGCAATCACTCTCTCATGTTGGTTTATATCTTCCAACACCGGTTTTCAGTCATGGCCAGTTGTATGTTGCATTATCTAGAGTTACTAGCAAAAATGGTCTTAAAGTTATTATAGGTGATTCGGACGATGCGTCGGACGACAAGACGCCGAATGTGGTGTATAAGGAAATATTTGACAGTGTGATTTTCGGGTATTCGTAGTATTTTCAAAAACACTTTTATTGTATTTTGTCTTAGTTTTCTTTTTATTTTTCGCTATTTTTAAATTTTATTGGGATGCGAGAAAATATTTGACACTTAGACACACACGTTTAAGTATACTCTTTTGTACTCATCTCTCTCATTCTTTCAAAGTTGTAACACCGAAATTATAGTAGTAATTTTTGGGGGCCTAACCTCCCGTGGTTTTATGCCGACGAGATAGTTATCTCAAGGGCTTTCCACGTTACATCGTCTGTCCACAAACTTATTTGTGTTAATCGATAATAAATCTAATTATCTTTACAATATTTACTTATTCTACTCTCATCAATAATTAACAACTAACCAAAACATATTTTGTATGCCATTTAACTTGGTTCAAGCAATTCCATATCCCCGTCGGGTACCCATTCAACCAAACAATTAACATACAAATAGCCCAGACAAGTATGCTGCATCAAGAAGCCACAACTAACACCTTGGTATAAAATTAACGCACACCATCTAGAACAGACTCGCCCGGTGTATAGAACTACTGGTTAAATGGCATATTGTACTTCAAGCTTGAATTAAAAATTACTCCCCCCCAAACAGAACATAAAGCACTCCATAAAGATATTTGATACAATACTAATGAAAAACACTTACCAGTTCCCTAAACCATTTGCTTTTATCCTGCAAAGGTGACAGATATAAATGTCAGAGCAAGAATCTTTGTTAAACAAAAAATAAAATAAACCAACATAAAGAAAATGATGCAAGAACAGGTATATGTTCAATATAAATATGCAATATTTAAGACACAGGGTACATATCTATCCTAGGGATATTGGTAAGAATAAAGCTATACAAACCAAAAAGTTTGTGATCAAAGCATTACTCTTCAACAGTTATAGCGTCAAACTGCTTACATATCTATCAGAGCAAGGACTAACAAAGCATTAACTATCTCAAATCAATTAGCCTTTCAAATTTCAATCAACAGACCAAACTTCAAACTTCAAATCAACGAAGAACACATAATCTGATCCATTGATAATAACAGAGAAATGAAATCGAAATTGGGAAAGCAAAGTGAAATTACTGTACTTACCTTCTTTAGCGAAGCCTTCTCCACTAGCTTCTTCACGAACATTTTCACCGATTAATCGGAATCAAAAAGGCAGTCGTCCTCGATTGTCGTGCAACGATCTCAAAATTTGAACTCTGTGTGTTAGCGGCGGAACGGGGGCTTGGCCGGAGATGGAGACGTCGAGGGTTGGCGTGAGGAATCCATGGATTCCGTCTAGAGAGAGAGAGTGTGTGGCCTTTAGAGAGGGAGGGGTAAAATTGGTATTTAAAAATCATATTTGACCAGGTCAAATGAGTTTTGGGTTTACACGGTATTTTGATCTGAGCTTTTTAATGAGTTTGGAATTTTGAATCTGGGTTAGATTTTTATGGGATAAGATCTGGGCGAGAGGGTTAGGAAGGAATTAATCCATGGAAAAATTAACTTTTGATTTTTTGATTGAATGGTTAGTGTCCAGTTGTAGTTAACGTTTTTTTTTATTTTTATTTATTTTTTTTTTTGATTTTTGTAGTTAACTTTAAAATATGCCTTTTAACAAGAAAATCGTTATTATTCACCAAAATAAATTTTCAATCTGGACATGTTAATAGTAATTTTTTAATATATTATATTTTTTTATTAAAAAATGTATCTTATTATTAATACTTACTCCCTCCGTCCCGTCTCACTAGATACTAAGGAGGTGGGCACGATAACTAAGAAAAAGCAAGAGAGAGAAAAAATATTGTGAGTATAAAAGGTAAAGTAGGAGAGAGAGTGAGTGGGAATAATAGTGATTTGATTGGTGTTGTGAGAGTAAAAACTTACCATTTTGGACAGTATCAAGTGAGGTGGGACGGCCCGAAATGGAAATTAGTATCAAGTGAGGTGGGACGGAGGGAGTATTTATGAAAGAGAAAAAAAAAGTGTTCAGAACGAAAGGAGTATTTTTAGAAGGGTAAATATGTCATTGTAATATTTTGTTACGCTTAAATTAGCGTTTTGATTTGATACACCATACACATTTTAAAAGAAAATGTTCCGTTTCAAAAGCTCCTTTTATAAACTGTTTCGTCTTAAAAATCTCCTTTTTATAAACTGTGTATCAGACGGGGCCTTCATGGGAACGCAGTATTTCACGTTATACGGACTTCGGACGTGATCGCAATTCCTTTCCCCAAACATTCTTTCGCGTCGACTTTCGGGTTGAACGTTCGTTTACCCACTTTCACCGCAATCCCAAACGTAGCCTTATTCTACTCTCATCAATAATTAGCAAATAATCAAAACATATTTTGTATGCCATTTAACTTGGTTCAAGCAATTCCATATCCCCGTCGGGTACCGACGGGTTGGTGACTAGTTTATTCACAAAATTAAACATTTGGCAATTAGATACATCACCATTATTTATATTTTACCCTTCGAAACTTCAAAATAGTCATCCACCTAAATTATCATAACGCACTCACACACACAATCTTCATCTTTTTCGGTCAACTCATCATCTTCTCCGACCAATCTTCTTTTTCTCCTTCAAATCTTTTTGTTTTGGATGTTTCAATATTGAATTTAAGTTTGAACATCCATTTGCAGCAGGTGCATGAATAGCAGTTACACATTTGGAGTTACAAATTTGGAGTGGGCGTCATTGTTGTTCTTATGAGGACATGAGTAGCAGGTGCATGAGTAGCAGTTTCAAATTATTACTCTGATTTTCCAACACTTTCTTTAACGGCGACCGCGATGGATCTGAAGATGAAGCATGTTAATTTGTGGAGTTTTCTCTTTGCTTATTACGAAAACATGAGACCCAATCTTACAAATTTGGAAGTAGAAGCATTGGCAAAGAAGAAACATGATGAAGTTGGCTTCCTCCTGTTTCAATTGTACGCCTACTACAATGCAAAACTTTCAACAAATGAAGAAAGGGCCGATACGAGCAAAAAGGGAAAATCAAAGATGCCAAAATTTGGTTGGGATTTCCTCAAGAAAGTATTGAGTGGATGTGGTGGAAGTGGATACCTTCTACATAAGGGGTTAATGTGTTGGCGCAATATTTAGAAAGTATGTATTATTTTCCTACTGATTCATTTGAGAACCTTTATATCCTCCAATGGTGGAAAGCACACCAAACTGTTTATCATATACTTTCCATCATGACACGTGATCTTCTTACTCCTCCAGTGTCCACTGTAGCATCATAATCCGCTTTCAGTGCTGCTAAAAGAGTTGTTACGCCAATGAGGAACCAACTGTTTGCGAAGCTCATGGAGCGTCTTATTTGTCTTGTCGATTGGGACAATGCATCCCTAACGAAGCAAGAAAATGATTGGAAGCTTCAACATGACAAAGATTCGAGCGCCGAATAAGACACCCTTGAGGGAGATTCTACTATGGATGGATAATAGATGATTTTCAAAATTATGGAGGGAGAATCTCATTTGTATTTTAATTTAATGTTTCATTTTTCAAGGTTTGTTTAATTAAAACTATGTTTATTGTTTTGTTGTACTTTTTTAAAGTTAATTTAATGAAAGTCAAGTTCATTTCACATTTTAATTTCAAAATATTGCTTTGATTTATTTTATATATTTAGAAGTGCTAATAATTATTTCTTAAATTAGGTATACATAGCGGGATTTAACGAAGATAATGATCGAGTTATCGATAAAATTCTATTATAAATGTACCTATGGAACCTAAAGCGTCCATTCCGTCTAAGTATATGGATTTTTTAAAGATTATTATCAATAATTTTGTAATTGGTAAATTCTATGTCGTGTGCAAAAGTTGTAAAATATATCTAGCATGTCCATCGAAATGGGTACCTCTCATTTAAAAAGATACGCTAATACACATCACATTTGATCTTCTTACCCCTACTAGATTGTAATATTAGGACTATGTTTAATCCTTTTATTGTATTTTATTTGATCAATTTAATAAAATTCAAGTTCATATCGAATTTTCATTTCACATCTTTATTTTAATTTTATTTTCTTATTCAATTACTTTATTAATAAATATACTTATAAACGTTTTGGAATAAATTATTAAATAAAGTATATTTTATCTTTTAACTACTTTATTCAATAAATATATATTTAAGTATATTATATTTTAAGGCCTTTGATATTTTTTTAATTTTTTTTTATTAATTTGTTAGGCAAAATATATGTTTTTATAATAGTTTTTTGCATTTTCTGATTTTTTTTTTAAAAAAGCCCTTTAAAATCCGCCTAAAGATTTAAACAGGAAAACGGAGCGGGCCGGGTTCCACCATGACGGGCGGGCTTGGCCCGGGGGCAAGAAAGCAATGGGCCGGATTAGCCCGATTGATCTGCGGGCTTGTCTTCACCGGGCCGGGACGACTCGTGTGTGCATCACCGGTCATAATTGTTGGAGAGAATGTCATCTTTTTCACTATGCCAACTAGGCTTTACATGATAAGTATAAATGAAAAATTAATGAAAGTTTTTTTCAATAGAAGACTATTATATTTCTTGTGTATCTACTACATTCATTAAAATTTTAATCAATTAATCAATGTCTGACACAATTGCTCTTAAATTTATATTACTTTAAAAATAAATAACTTTTCAAAGTTGTTATTATTTATTTTATAGTTCTTTATTTTTTTAATTTTTTTTATAAATTTTGAAAATCTAAAAGGATGGGTCATGATTAAAAATATAAATTATTTTATGCACAATAATAGAAAAAAGCTAAAAGAAAGTATTTGATTTTTTTTTTAATTTTCCATTGAAGTGTTAAATTTGTTTGACAATTGAAATTTTAGTGAATCTGCATACATGTGATTTTTTTCTTTATTTCATAAAATTACATTGTTGATATAATTAAGAGTTTGAAATCAACATGGATAACACTTACATAACATTAATATGTAAGAGAGAGAGAGAGAGAGAGAGAGAGAGAGAGAGAGAGAGAGAGAGAGAGAGAGAGAGAGAGAGAGAGAGAGAAATGGTGGTTAAAGTTTTAAATGAATGAAGAAATGATTTGTTGGGTTTATAGTGACATTAATGAGTCGTCAAAAACTTATAAAAAATGCATTTTTTTTAACCTTAACAAAAAACGTGTTTTTCACCCGTCGCGCTCGGACTCTCTCTCTACTCTCTCTCTAAACGCAAACAGAGTTCCTCACCATTGTCGGCTCCCTCAATCGTCTTCTTCATTGTTTTCTCTAATCTGGACACCAAAATCAGATCAAATCTGAACATAAAAATCCAATTAATCTAACTTAATTTAGGATTTTTGATTTGGGGATAGTAGTGTATGAAATTGTAATTGGTTCGTTAATTACTTCCTACTTAATTGTTGCTGAAGAATTGTTCTCTGTATTGATACCAAGAATGGTTCATTAATTACTTCCTACTTAAGATTTGTAAGATTTTTGGTTCGTTAATTACTTCCTACTTGTGTTCTTGGATATTCCCCTCTATTCAAAATGTGATTCTCCTTGTTATGGATGAATTATTTACCCTGTTCCTAATCTGTTTAAACTTGTTTCGTGAACCAGTCCATGTGTTTTGAAGTGCCAGTCCATGTGTTTTCAAATGCCAGTCCATGTGTTTTTGAATGCCAGTTAGTTCCAATTTTAATTCCAATTTCAGATGCCAGTCCATGTGTTTTGAAGTGCCAGTCCATGTGTTTTTGAATGCCAGGCTTGTGTTTTTGAGAGCCAACAAAAATAATTACCAGTGTTTTTGAGTGCCAGTGTATGTGTTTTTGAGTGCCAGTGTTTGTGTTTTCAAATGCCAGTCCATGTGTTTTTGAATGCCAGTGTAAAAAAGTGCTAGTGCATGTATATTAAGTGACTTTATAAACTAACACTGGCACTTGGTTACACTAACACTGGCACTTTGTTACACTAACACTGGCACTTTGTTAAACTAACACTGGCACTTGTTTTACACTAACACCAGCACTTTGATACACTAACACTGGCACTTTATTACACTAACACTGACACTTTTTTACACTGGCACTGGCACTTTGTTACACATGCACTGGCACTAAGTTTCTGGACAAAGAGAGCTTTTAACTTCAGCAAATTAAACCCTTTATCCACACCATTGAAGGACATTCTGTTTATCCAACGAAAAAACGAAGAGCTATGGAATCAAATCACACAGATATCTCCAATTAATTATGTACCAATCAATAAAGTACCAATCAATTATGTAACGAAGCAGAATTGACAATGGACATTAATGGCGGAACTAGGGCATGAATTGTAGGTTACAAAATACTCAAACTGAGTGAACGCCGGAGAACGATCGGAGCTTGGGATGGCCAGAGAAGATGATCGGAGCTTGGGATGGCACGAATTTGTAATATTAACACCGGCATTTATCATGGTTGCCAGTAATTACAAAAATGCCACCGTTTGTTTTGAAAACACGTTTTTCCTTATCTTAAGAAAAAACTAGTTTTTTATAAGACCAACTCATTGAGCCTTTATATATACTTGGGTTGTAGTATAGATTAAATTACGTATCATGGAAGATTGGAAATGGTGAAATGCTTAACATATGAGCCGGAAACTTGGTCACTTGGGTTGTAGTTTAAAATCTTGCTATCATATTTTTGCTAGGAACATTTGTAATTGCGATGAGACTCTAAAAATTGTGGAATGTCTTCTCATTAACTCTTGTCTACAAAAATTGACTCAAGTTATTCTACGCTTTAAACAATATGTTTTTAACATCAATTGACCAAATTACCCTTTATTGGTAATGGTACATAATGACTTGTGAGTTTGGTATTCTTGGAATAGAATAGGATACCAACTACCAATTGCTTCATCTCCAAATATGGGCAAAATACATGTAACACCCTAAAGTATACACCCATTCCCACTTTTCATTCTCGAGCGAATTTTGTCTAAAGGTAAGGTGGCACCTTAATTAACCATAAATCCCATTTTACCCCTAGCACCAAACGACGTTAGAATTTTAATGGAAACTGATCATGTGCATATCATGTGAGAACTATTTTAATCATTATCTTATTAACTTTTAATAATTGTTTAATTTATTTTTCTCTTTAAATATATAAGCATTATTAATATCAACGTAATATAGTATTCATTATCTAAAATAAAAAAATATTATTTTAAAGGAATAATAATTTTATTTGTAGTAACGAAATTATTAATAAAAATCATATATGAAAAGTATTTATATATTAATGAAAGAATATATCCTAAATAACCAAAAAGAGAAGAAAAAAAGAAGAAGAAAAACTCATGTCCTTTATCCCTTTTCCAATCCCACCGGCCCTTTTACGTAACCCCATCTCACCGTCTTTTCCTGTAGCTTCTCGACTTCCCCCCTCCCCTCCTCATTCCCTCCACTCACCCCCCGCCTCCTCCCATTATCCCTCCATCCCACCCCTACTAGACGAATGCACGACCCTCCTTATTTCCATATCTGCAATATGTGGGCTCTAGGTCTGTAAAACTTCACTTCCTCTTTCCCTCTTTTTTCCTTCTTCCCAGATCTACGATTTCTTGACCTTGCAAGAACCTCCTTATTTACAGTTCTGTAGGAAGTACCAATAATCATCTCCATTTTGTGTTTTGTTTTCTGTTTTTTTTTTAATTATTTATTTTGGGATAAATGACTTTAGAAGAATAATTTCGATTTTTATATTAGTGTTTGGGAAGAATGATTTTGTGTTTGGGGATAAAGATTTTGATTTTTTGATAATTTTGAATCTTTGATTTTGGGAGAAATGTTGGTTGTGGTGGCCGGATTTGGTTGGAGACGACAGTGATGGTCGAATTTGGGTGGCAGGCGGTAGAGGCCGAATTTTGGAAGAGATGATGGTGGGGCTTGTTGATAGTTGGTGATGGAGTTGTGTGGAGAAGGTGATTGCCATAACCAACAACAAATTGACATTCATGCTCTTCTATTTTCAAATGAAATGACTAAAAGATCCCTCAAATGACATGCAAATGACCAGTTTCCATTAAATTTCTTACGTCATTTGGTGCTGGGGTAAAGTGGGATTCATGGTTAATTAATGTGCCACCTCAAGATAAAATTGGTGCGAGAGTGCAAAGTGAAAATGGATATATACTTTAGGGGGTAAATATATTTTGGCCCCAAATATGACAGGTACATATGAGAGCACAACAATTTGGTCAAACCTTAAAAGATCTACTATCATTGACCCCCACTTGTGATGTACTCCCTCCTTCCCACAATAAGTAACACAGTTACTGTTTTGCATGAAAATTAAGAAAAAAGTGAAAAGATTAATGTGTTGTGAGTGTAGATAGTTTAGTAGGAGAGAGAATGAGTGGAGATAATAGTAAATTTGAAAAGTGTTGTGAGTATGACAAGTGAGTCCCATGAATAAAGAAGTATTAAAAAGTTTCCATTTTAGAAAGTGTGACTTATTAGTGGGACGTCCAAAATGGCAAAATGTGTCACTTGTTGTGAGACGGAGGGAGTACACTTTAAAATAAAAGTATCCCTCACTCTCTTGAAGATTTGCAAAATGGGGGTTAATGTATGCAATTACCAACAGTAGAGGGGTTAATAAGTAGGTCATTGAAAATAGTAGGACTAAAATGAAAGAACCGGAACATGGCATCCCGGTTAACCTGAGCCCCCCAGTACCGTTCAAGCTCTTGGATACTGGTCGGGGAAGACGAAGATACATCGGTTCAGAGCTTTCTCCAACAAGGTAATACCTTTATCTCTCGCCGGCGCCGGTCAAATCTCTTTCATGCGGTTTAAAATTCAAAACCCTGAAATCTAAAACCTGCAATGCCCTTGAATGTTTGTCTCATGCTTTTAAATTCTCTCTCTCTCTCTTTTTTTTTTTTTTTTTTTGATTTGGGTATTGTTGATTGTTATTGGATTTCTAATTGAGAGGAACATGATGAACCAATTGGGTAGTCACAACTTAACTTGCCTAGTGAAGTTATCTATCTTTTGTTATGTACGGGCGTTGTGTGTCTGGGTGCATACTCTCTTTTTGCTTATTCAATTGGTTAATTGGAACAATTTTGCAGTCTTTTTCATTGCCAATTTCTGTAAGATTATGTAGGAACACATTTTTCTTTACCGGCTTAAATTCAGACGAACAAATACTATTCAAAAGGTTTAATGTGTCTGTGTATCTGGAGGTGAAGGTATGTAATTATGTACTATGTAAGTATTTATATTATGGAAACCTAATTAGTTCTCCAGATATCAAATTCAACAGGCACGCTAGGGTTAGGGCTAGACCAAAATCAACAGAGATGGCAAGAATATCAAGGAGTAAAAAGGATATCAGAGCTATACAACAACAACAACAACAAAGCCTTGGTCCCAAAATAATTTGGGATCGGCTAACATAAATCCTCATATGTTATCGTGAAAGAAAAAAAAATGTAAAAATAAAATAATAATAATAATAAAATAAATAAATAAAATAAAATAAAAATAGTCACAATAAAAGAGTAAATATATAACAGAAAAAAAAAATCAACCCCTTCACCCACATGAATTTTTGCCCTCCATACTCTGGCCTCTTCAACGCCATATTTTCATCAAATCCAAGTAAACTTATATCCTTTTCAATCACCCTAATCCAAGTTTGCTTGAGTCTTCCCCTACCCTTCGCCATTTTATCACTTCTCCACTTTTCAGGCATCCTAGTCGGTTCATCACTTGGTCTCCGTCTCACATGATCAAACCTCATTAGACGATTCTCCCTCATTTTAGCCTCAATGGATGCAACTCCTAATTTACCCCTGATCACCTCATTCCTCAATCGATCATTCCTTGTATGCTCACACATCCATCGCAGCATACACATCTCCGGTACATTCATCTTTTGAACGTGATACTGTTTCACAGCCCAACATTTAGTGTCATAAAGCAGTGTCGGCCTAATTGCCATGCGGTAGAATTTTCCATTTAATCTATGAGGCATGCCGGGATCACATAGAAACCATGTGACACTCTTACATTTCAACCAACATGCTTTAATCATATGAGCCGCATCTCCATTTAATTCTCCATCTTTTTGGATAATAGATCCAAGATAGCGAAGAAACTAAGAAGCTTGGACAATCTTTCCATCGAATGTGATCACCCCTGACTCCCTGGTTTCAACTCTGCTAAACTTACACTCCAAATATTCAGTTTTGCTTCTGCTCAGTCTAAAACCTCGAGATTTCAAAGTGTGTTTTCACAACTTCAATTTACTTTCAACACCCTCTTTTGTCTCATCAATCAGCACAATATTATCTGCGAATAATATACACCATGCTATATCATCCTGGATTGACTCGTCAATTCGTCCATTATCGGAGCAAATAGGAAGGGACTAAGTGCAGAGCCTTGATGCACTCCAATAGTAATAGAGAACTTTTTTGTCTTCCCAACACTAGTCCATACACTAGTGCTAACTCCATTCAAGATGTCTTCTTTCATTTTAGAGCAATAGTGAAACATAATTGTTTTAATTTGTTTGCAGTTGAATTTAGGTGATGGGTTTGCCAAAGTTTACACGCCCCAAGGGAGTTGATGGCCAATTGAGTCCCAATCTTTACGTTGCAAACTGTGGACCAGCTGTTGGACTTTCTTTTGATGCTATAACTTTGGCTTTTAGTATGTATGGAGCTGTGAAAGGGGTGTATCCTGCCGATGAGAGCGGAACTCGAGTTATTGTCTCTTACTATGAAGAGACTTCTGCTCAAGCGGCCTTAAGAGCATTGAACAGATGTCCATGTCCTGATCTTGGAGGCCGCTCTTTACATATCCAGTATTCAGTACATCAACCACATAACAGGGTACCACAGTTCACTTAAGCTTCTTCTTTTATTTTATGTTAAGACATAGATCACACCCTCATATGGTTTTGTTTGTCATTCATATAGTTGCAGGCAGGTTGCTCTTCATCTTTAGACTTACTCACATGGCATATAAACTGATATAACCATATAATAACTATAAAAAATGTCATTTTCATTAACGGTATATATGATATATTTGTATGCTAATATTGCTATGTGTCCATTTCATTATGGGACCTTAGTGTGTAAAAGTAGTTTCTATCTTACTTCTACACATAATGTAAAGTAGCAAACTACTGCGTATAATGCGGAAGTAGAATCTTATTTATGTTGTTTATATTGCTATTTTATTTGCTAATAAATGACGTTTTTTTATAGGTAAAGGCCAATGATTCAGTTCAAGTGTCTTTGGAAGCATCAGAATTGAATATTCCTGGTGTCTACTTGATGCATGACTTCCTTTCGCCTAAAGAAGAGGAGGTTTTTGGATTTATCCTTTCAAAATATCTGGCCCTTTGTCTTTTTTTTTTCTTCTCATGTATGTTTTGATTATTGCTGGAGATTTGGCTGCCAGAAGTTATTCTTGCAAAGATCTACATATACATGTATTCATTACTTAACTTTCAAAATTTCAGGAATTGCTTGCAGCAGTTGATGCTAGGCCTTGGAAAATTCTCGCGAAGAGAAGGGTTCAGCATTATGGGTATGAGTTTTGCTATGAAGTAAGTTCTTACATTGTAGAATACACTTTCCATCATGATTGTGCTAAACTTAAGATGGAATGACATCGACACAATTACACGAAGACTTTGTGACAGGTTGAGGCATACGTTCCTAACTTAGGACAATATACTGTAGGACTTATTCCATGACATGTTTTATGTACATGAATATACACTACTAGTGGGCACTACTGCGGAGCTTGCTGAACTGCAGACCAGCAGACTGTCGATGCTGGTATTTTCCTACGCAGCTTGAACTGGCTTTTGGAGACCCTCCTGGTTATGGTTACCCACGTGTGACACTTGGCCTAAGATCATCCAATGAACTTTGCAACAAGTATGGGATATCCTAGAGCCTGTCATTTTTATTACGAACATAGATCATGCCATTGTTCTCAAAACAAGAGAAAATCCTCAAGAAATTGGATAGTAATTGCACATAATACCTGGAGTACACACACAAACAAACTCCTTAGTCTTCAGTCCAAATCATTTTGGGGCGAAGGCTTTGCTGCTGTTGTTGCCGTAAATTAATGTCCTCATAAAAATACCCAAATAATGTATTTATACCCCGTAAGCAAACCCTTTGTATAAATTTCCTCAAAATTAGAGTCCAAAGTACAAGAAGAATGATTTCCAGCCGACAGCAGTGTGGCAATATGCTGCCCACCTGCGTTTATTCCTCACTTGATTCCTTCTTAGAGTCCAATGTAGAATTGCAGCAAGTTTAACGGCCTAGCCATGTAAGCTCGCAAATTGTTGACTGTCGATAATTTCTCTGAGTATGCACCAGTGGCTTGCTTAGTATATGGCCTGCATAATCTAAATTGTGTTGCAACTTCATTAGATTTTTGCTCGGACCCCTCAAACTTCGTCTAATGCTTAAACTCGGTTCAATTTATAGTGAAATGCATGGAATAGTCCCTGTGCAATAACTCAATGCAAAACATCACAAACAAACACATTAAACCCTATAAGATTCAAGAAACGAACAAAGACCAAGCCAAGAAGGCATGAATTAAGTGAGGAAAAATGCACTTGTCAAATTCCTCCGAACTTGAAAATTTGCTCGTCCTCGAGCACGCATCCAGCCAGGGAATAAGAACTACCAAGAATTTACTACATCCAGAAAACTAAATAAACAACTTAACAGGATATCACAAGATCATGCTAACATAGCTTCCATTTGGTCCTAGAGGCTTCACAAGTATGCACAACCCAAGGAACAATTTCAAAGTGACCATTTGTGGTTAGAATTTATGCTACAATTTTTTTTTTCAAGTACCATTCATCAGCCAGACCACAAAAAGTTAACTGTAAATCGATGGTATTTGTGTTCTTAATACTTGTACAATTTGCATATCAAATTATATTGAATTGTAGTTTATCTGCGGGGGACAACAGTGATGCTTTTGCTGGACAATCACGAATAATCTGCTGCTTTTGAAAATTATCTTAGAATAAATTGATTGTTACAAGGGAGAAGCATGATGCTTTTGCTGGTTTCTTGATGACTTACAAGGCATTCACTTTCTCCTTTGCAGATTAGAAATGTTAACACCAAAGAGCATCTGGGCGAACTTCCATTGTTTGTTTCTACCATAATTGAGAGGCTTGCTTCATTTAAGAAGCTTGATGATTCTGCAGATGTAATCGTGGACCAATTGACGGTATGCTTTCTTTTTGCATTCGCTCGAACTGTGTGTATCTTTCTTGGAGCCCAATATAATTTCACCTCTTTTCCGGCTAAGTTTCATGCAATAGAGCCATAATGTTTTGCTACTTACTTTTTTACTTTAAGCCTTAGTTTGCTATCATTTTGCTAAAGGTTAACGAGTATCCTGCTGGGGTTGGCTTGTCACCACATATAGACACGCATTCAGCATTTGAGGGTTCAATTTTCAGCCTTTCACTAGCAGGGCCTTGCATTATGGAGTTCAGAAAGTACCCAGAAGGTGACTCGCTATCAGAACCTACCTCCACTGCTGACGGGAAAGATGAGAATTCAGACAATAAAAAAAAAATTTAAGAAAAGCAATTTATCTCCCCCCTCGATCAATTCTCTTATTCTTAGGGGAAGCAAGATATGCATGGCATCATTACATTCCGTACCATAAGGTACATGTTGACTCTTTCTGTGTGAAGATCGTTATGATCTACTTTAATTATGATCTGTATACAGCCAATTAGATAGCAAAATCAGTGGGAGTTAAGTTACCAACAACAACAACAACAACAACATTACCCCCAGTGCCGTAAAGGCTACCACCTACGATGGGGTAAGGGGGTCGGATGTACGCAGTCTTGCCCCTCTATTAGAACACATAGATGCTGTTTCCGGATGACCCATGATGAAAATTGCGTCAAAAATTGCATGAACTGACTGCTGCTTCATAACAAAGAGGCGCAAACAGTTTAGTGAACCATTTTGCTTTATTCCATCATATTCACAAGTCAAAAATAGTGAGTCTTTGGCTCCATCAGAAATGATGGAAATGGGAGTTAAGTTATCAAATCAAATTATTTACCTTTTCTTTCTTTTATTCTTTTTAAAATTATGTTCATTTTCTATTGCCACTCACTAGAAAAGCAGAGGTAGCTCATGCTGGGTCTTTATGCTCGTCCTTTTTTGGGAATGATTTGAATAAATACTTGTGGTGTTGCTTATGTACCCTTGCTTGCTTATGCCATTTTCTTATCCCCCCTAATTAACATTTGTTTGCAAGATCATTCCTCCTCATCGTAATGTATTTTAGTGGGAGTTCAACCACAATGTCATTTTTGAAGATACAAACATCTCGGTCCCACTTCTTAGAAATCTTGATCTGATTAATACTATTATTCTTAATTATCCATTCGTTCCTACTATACTTTTCTTTCTTCTTGAATGTAGATTTCCTTGAAGAGAGAGGATATACGAATTTATTAATATTTAGCTAGTCATGTTAATCAAAATAGGGAATGGACTTTGCTGGGTTTGTTGGTTGATATGTCTAGCAGAAATTTTATGATGGTGGCTTTTGAATTTCTTGATTCAGTGCAATGATATGGAATTGAATGCTTTTCTCTTTTATTAAATTCTTATCTTCTCTTTGCTCACAAATACTATTATTTCTATAGATTGATGTGGTGAAGGACAACGCTATTAGAAGGGGTTCAAGGAGGGTATCATTTACATTTCGCAAGGTCAGTGGAGTATAAGGCTTTAGTCTGGAGTTTATTGTTGTATTTTAATGGTTTCTACCTTTAATATTGTTTTTATGCATGATTTATTAGGAGTAGGGGGTGGAGCTAATGCCTTAACTTTTTGACCATCTTATGAATGCTTAGGGCTCATTTGGTAGCTAGATGGGATTAGACCATTAGTAACGAGGGGAATATTTCTCTAAGGATTAATAATGATGATTCCTAATAGTCTAGACTAAAAATAATAAATTTGTGTTTGGTGGGAACACTATGTACAAAACATGATAATTATGGAGTAAAGACTAATTTACCCACGTACTCAATGTTTCTTCATTAAGCATTTACGAAGACAACAATGAAAAACATGCTCAATCTTCCAACACATCATTAAACTTTATCTCCTCCAACATCAAACTTATTTTCCTTAATAACTCGAGCCTCCCAGCAGAAGTAAAAAGTGCAAGTAACTCATTTATCATATTTCTATAGAGAACAACCCAACTTAGCAGCGGTAAATTAGAGACGGAGACAAAAGATTTAGCGGCGGTAGAAGGAGACGGTGGTTGTAGCTGCGTTAAATTAGAGAAGGAGCTAGCATAGTATGTTCTTCCGAAATATGCGAATCTGGATGTGGATGGAGGCTAGGGTATTCAATCTTTGATATGCAAGAAGGGTAATTTTGTCAACATAAATCTACTCCCATATCCTGTAATACCCTAATTAATTAAAACACCCCCTCGCTTGGGACATATAAGGAGAGAATAAGAGGGCTAATCTAGTCTAGGTGGCTTGAACTATTACACCCATTGTATTGTCTACTCCCTCTGTCTCGAAAATTTGTCCTACTTTGACTTTTATAGACTTTTATGGTAAACTCATGATGGATGGAACTACACGTACATGCTACTCTTAAAGCGTACAAAAATTGTGTTAGTGCCCAACAAACCTGTTGATAAATTAGCGGTGACGGGTTCAAATCTGAGTCGTTTGTCTTGGGCACGGTTCGAAGACGAGTTGCTGGGGTCGGACATGGTGTTCGTGCTGATCGGGAAAATAGTGGGTGATTTGGTCCAAGTTCCGGAGGTAGTAGTTACCTTGTTACAAGAGTTTAGTAGAGTGTGTCCTGATGAGCTACCTGCAAGATTACCACCCCTTCGTGACATTCAACATCACATAGATCTCGTTCCTGGGGCACGTCTTCCTAATAGGCTGCATTATCGGATGGGCCCTAAGGAACACGAGGAGCTGCGAAGGCAGGTCGAGGAGTTGCTAGAAAAGGGGCACGTTAGAGAGTATGATTCCTTGTGCCGTTTCGGCGATACTGATAGTGAAGAAGGATGGTTCTTGGCGTATGTGTGTGGATAGCAGGGCATTAACAAGATAACTGTGTGGTACAAATTTCTAATTTCGAGGCTTGATGACTTGCTTGACAAGATTAGTGGAGTTGTTGTTTTTACCAAACTGGATTTGAAGAGTGGTTATTATCAATTCGGGTCATGGGGTGACGAATGGAACATAAGACAACATTTAAAACTCAAGAGGGGTTAGGGATGCCTTTCGGGTTGTCTAATGCTCCGAGCACATTTATGAGGGTGATGAATCAGCTGTTACGGCCTTTTATCGGGACCTTTGTGGTAGTGTATATCGATGACATTCTGATTCATTTAAAAAATGAGGAACATTTTCAGCATGTACGAGAGGTTCTTTCGGTGCTTTAGAAAGAAGAATTTTATGGAGCAACAAAGAAGTGTGTTTTTGTGGTGCCTCGTGTGTTATTCTTGGGGTATGTTATTTCTGGAGAGGGGTTACATGTTGATGATGCGAAGATTACAATAGTCCAGCAGTGGCCCCGACAAACAACAACAACAGAGGTCCGCAGTTTTAATGGGTTGGCTTCCTTTTATCGGTGTTTTATTCCCCACTTCAGTAGTATTATGGCACTGACTACAGATTGTATGAAAAGCACTCGATTTTCGTGTACGAATGAAGCAGAGTTAGCATTTCAGCAAATCAAGGAGCGTTTGACCACTGCACCCATCTTGATCTTGCTTGACTTTTCCTTACCGTTCGAGTTGCACACCGATGCTTTAAAGGTCGGAATTGGGGCTGTCCTTAGCCAGAGAATGGCAACCGGTTGCTTATTTTAGTGAGATGTCGGGGGCAAATTGAGGTACAATACATATGATATGGAATTCTATGCAGTTCTTCATGTGAATCATTGGCGACATTATTTGTTTCGGAGGGAGTTTATTTTGTTTACGTAGCATGATTCTTTGCGCATGACAAGATATCTCCTCACCATGCCCGTTGGGTAGCTTTTCTTGAGAGGTTCATTTTTGTGGTAAATCATAAGGTGGGGGTTACTAATAAGGTTGCTGATGCGATGAGACGTAGGCGTGTGTTGCTTTTTAACATGCACGTGACAGTGCATGGGTTTGACTCTTTTCAAGAAATGTTAGCTACAGATCCCTATTTTTCTGCTATTATAGAGGATATCCAGAATGGGCGGCAATCTGTATTCCTTCTTCACGATGGGTTTTTGTTTAGAGGTAATCAGTTATGTATTCCTTATTGTAGTCTCCATTTACAAATTATACGAGAGCTTTACGGGGAGGGATACGTTGGTAGGGATTGTACCTTGCAGTTGGTGCAGTCTTCTTATTTTTGGCCGAGTTTGTGGAAAGAGGCGGAGAAGTTTGTGCAACGGTACAAAACTTGTCATATGGCTAAGGGGGCCGCCATTAATGCCGGGTTATATATCCCTCTACCTGTCCCAACTCAGCCATGAGTTAAGATCAACATGGATTTCGTTTTGGGGCTGCCTAGAACTCAGCGAGGTAATGACTATCTTCGTGGTGGTAGGTTCTCGAAAATGGCTCATTTTATTCCTTATTAGAAGACGGGACATGTGGTAGGGATCGTACCTTGCAGTTGGTGCAGTCTTCTTATTTTTGACTGATTATGCGGAAAGAGCCGGAGAAGTTTGTGCAGCGGTGCAGAACCTGTCATATGGCTAAGGGGGCTGCCACTAAGGGTTATATATATGCCCTACCCGTCCTAACTCAGCCATGAGATCAACATGTATTTCGTTTTGGGGTTGCCTAGAACTCAGAGAACGAGGTAATAACTCTATCTTCGTGGTGGTCGATAGTTTCTCGAAAATGGCTCATTTTATTCCTTTCAAGAATGACGGTAGATGCGGTTAATGTGGCACAATTATTTTTTTGGGAGGTATATCGTTTGCATGGACTTCCGTCTTCAATTGTTTCGGATAGGGACACCCGGTTCCTGAGTTAACTTTTGGGGCAACTTGTGGAAGATGGCTAATACACAACTCAATTTTAGTAGTGCTTATCATCCCCAGACACAGATGGTCAGATGGAGGGTGAGTGTGAATAGGTCCGCGATAATCATTGAGGTGTCTTGTTGGAGAGCATGTCAAAGCCTGGATCAGAAGTTGTGTCAGACGACGGAGTTCGCTCATAATCACGCCATCAACCGCAACACGGGTTTCAGTCCGTTTCAGGTAGTGCACGTTATTCAGCCAAGGGGACCACTAGATTTGATCACACTGTCAAGCGCATCAAAGGTACATAGTAGACCAGTCGATCTGATTTTGGGGTTGCAGGAGGTTCACACTCAGGTTCGCGACAACTTGGAAGTAGCAAATACGAAGTAATGTCAGTCGCTGACTTGAAACGTCGACAAGTAGAGTTCCAGTTGGTGATTTTGTATGGGCTGTTTTGGCTAAGGACCGTTTTCCGAGTGGCACCTACAACAAGTCATCAAAGAAAGAAGATTTGGGCCCTGTAGAAATTCTAGAAAAGATCAATTCGAACGCATATAAGCTGAAGCTGCCAAGTCACATTCGCACTTCCGACGTTTTTAATGTCAAACACTCGATTTGATCCCTTTTTCTGGTGATTCTTCTAATGATGAAGTGGTTGGCAATTTGAGGACGAATTTTCTTCGGCATGGGGAGAATGATGCGGTGGAAAACAGGGCTTTTGAGTTTTTGGAAACTTTTGAGCATGCGTGCGAAAATGAGCGTAACTTTTGATTCCGGATGAACCATGGAACGTACAACATTTCAAATCGAAGCTCTTTTCGAGCCGGACAAAAGTCATCGGGCATAGCCCATGACACAAGCGTTTTAAGTCATAAAGCCCCAATCTTTAAAATCATACGGGCTTCTGGACTTTTATCAATTTTTGGGGTATTTTCATAATTTTTACTTAATTAGGGTTATTTTCGTTTTAGGGTTTTGAAGGCAGTTTTTGCCGTTTATATTGAATTCTATTTCCAATTTTCGGTACTGTTTAGAGTTAACGAAGGTTGAAGATCAATTACTGGTAATCGCGAGCGATTTAACAGTAATCGATTTTATCATTAAGTTTTCCGCTACGTCAAAAGCCTCCTGTTTTCATAACCTCTTTGTATATATATTATGTGTTCACTTTATCATCAAAGTTTTTTAATAGCACTTGCAACCTCCCCAATTTGTTCAACTAACAGCTCAAATGATGAATTCCCATTCTCACGTGGCCATTTTCGATGAGACCTTAACTTTGATGATGTTCCAGTTGAAGCTTCTTTAGGCTTTGCCAGCTCTTCACACTCATTATCTTCAATATCTTGAGCGGAGATATTCCCAATGCTGGCTTTCATATCAATCCATATCAATGTCACTCAATAATTTCGCAAAAGCCCCCGTAGCCATATCCTTAACAACAACTAGTGACATTTCATATTACATTTCAATTTTCTTGTTCAAAAACTTACCATGATTAGGATGTGCATAATTAAAATATCAACAAAATTTTAAAAGATTTTTATAAGGTACCTCCAAATACGAGCAACCAAAATATACTCAGAAAATCAACACAATAAATCATAATCAACCAATATACCCACAAAATTCTAGCAAAATGAAATGCTTACTGAAACAAGATTTCACTAGTTCAAGTTACAAAGATAGTGAATCACAAAAATAGTGTCATCAGAAATATGGAATTAAAGGGACACTTCCTTTCTATAAGCTTTGTCGTCTCAAGAACTGCTCATATAATGTGACAACTCCCAGAATACCCCAAAAATAAAATACCCACCAAAGAAAGTGTTTAGGCAATTTTCTATGTATTGGTTGAGCTGTGAGTAGAAAGAAGTTGGAGTTAAAAATACTCATTGAACAAGAATAGCTGTTTGATTTAACTAACAGTAGCAAAGAGAATCATAACAAGAATTACATATAAGCGAGTACATTGTCATGTTTCTAAGCGAAAAGATCTGGTGGCTATTAACAAAAAAGTTCCTATGATCAGTTTTGCCAACAGCATTTGTGCTTTTACTATACACTGAGAATAGGTGGGGTAAAAAGAGTTGGGACTTCACCCATGTGATAGCTTGAGTGTGACTCTGAACTGATGTAATACCTAGCAACTTAAATGATATTGTTACAGAGTAAATGGCTGAAGTTTTAAAGGTAACGAGGTGAAGCTGCTGGACTCAAGATAATAGTTTGGCTCAAATGATACTAGTTTTAAACATATTCTATTAATATTAGCAGCCACGTAAACATAACAAACGGGCACTAGATGAGGTCAACAATGTATATAACAGGAAATCTCTCTTATTACAGGGAGAATAAACCAAGTTAAATCAAGAAAAGACTAACAATCGACAAACTAGTGCAGTATTAGTTACTTCTATTTATGGGAATCCAATAATTAAAGTTATAAAATGTAAAGAATAGTACCGTTATTTCCTCATCGTAATTTTTCGGTGAGCATGTTATCATCCCATCCAAATCCACTTTTGTTACGAAGCTTTGTGATTGCATTCCATAAACCTTTCCTCGACATGCTTGGTCTCACATTGAAATCCAATAAATTTCTCCTTCACAAGTGTAGCAATTCGAACAAAGCTCGAGCGTTTAAAAGTGTTTTGAGGGTTTATTACCCAATTGAGCTTCCTCCGCAAGTGTTTCAAGTAATAGACGGTCCATTGGTCTTGACCGAACTCGAATAGACTTGTTATCAATATCATTTTCCTTTTCTTTTCCCTTGCCCGTTTCTATAATATAAACAAACAAAAACATTTCAGATAAACATTTCTACAAGTAATATAAGGTTTATATACTCATTTCAACCGGGAAGTACTAGTATTTGTTGGTGTTATGCCCTAGGCGTATAACTATTTTGACTCATAGTTAATACCGTTATGTAATCGTCTTTACCATTTATAATATAGAATGTTTATCTTGAGTATTATATGCTTTACATGTTTGTTATAATATTCTGTGTCCCTAGTTATTGTGAATAACTAGTATAAGTTGGTAATGGATAATCATGGAGATGATTATATGCATGGGGATGCACATTACACTTATGGGTATTTGTTAGAGAACAAGGTACTGGACTGACCCATCTATGAGATTTATGACATGGTCTATGGTCATATATGTCATGATTAAATCTCATGATAGTCGTGTCATTAGAATTCTTAGTACTTGAGATTATCATCGTCTTCCACATGATGAACGTTGTGTTTGATGTAGTCTAACACTATCTTTAATAGGATAGTAATAAGGGCTATGTTGGCAAGACTGAATTCTTGTAGGGAAGAATGATAAGTCAAGATGGGATTTGTTCCTCGTTAAGAGAGATGTCTGCTTGGGTCCCTCGATGAACTATGTTGATGAAATGTGTGGCCACACTCAAGAGATTTGATAGAGATGAAGTGCACATGGATTATCAACATATTCGGAATCGAGAAAGCATTGAACAATATAAGTTGACGTGGACCATGACTTATGTTCAATATGACATCGTGTGACAAAGGGATCATGACATTGATCTATCTAGGAATGAGGCTTTGATGTTATATTTAATTGGGTGGACATAATGGCTTGCTAGAGACCACTTATGTCTTGTGAGGTTGATGTTTCAACTCACTACCACATAAAATATAATTCCTAAAGGGTCGTACACAAAGAACGGATTGAAAATGGCTCAGAAATGGAAAAGGGAAGGGGGCGATCGCTCCCTATGGTAAGGGGCGATCGCGCCTTTTCTATGGTCTAAAGGGGCGACCGCGCGGAATGGTGGGGGCAATCGCGCCTTTTCTCTTGACAAAAGGGCGATCGCGCGCCCTGGAGGGGGCGATCGCGCCCTGCCGTCCGTACAGTTCCGTTTTGGCTTTGGATTAGGGCTTTTCTCCCTAACAGTTAGGGATATTTATAAAGTATAAATACCCCCTTTTACCTCAGCCAAGACATACGAAATTTAAGGCTTGAGAAACACAAATCTCTTGATTTTGATTACGAATCAAAGATCAAAATACCCTAGATTTAATTCCATATCAGCCATAGATTGATGAAAAGAGTTTCAACAATCAAGGATCATCTAGCAATCCAACAAGATTCTATCTTGGTTCGTTCGCGCTATGATGCTCAGACTCTTTGGTTTATATGGCCGGACCCTTGTCAACAAGACTAAAATAGGAGTGTCTGACACGGGTACGGCGGGGTAAAGCAAAGAGTCCGAGCATCAGAGCGTTCGCGAGTGGATTACTGATAGAGGGTGATTGCTTTATCACCTAAAGCTTGAAGGCCTAAGTTGTTGATTCATCACAAGGAAGAACAAGGAGGAGATCAAAGTTTCGTTGACGATTTAAATCTGAATTATGATTCGTGTAACGAAAGACAAACTCGCAACAAAGGTTAGTAAATCTATATTCATAGTTTTAATCTATTTATGTTAGACGGATTCATGTATAGGGTTTTGTGTTTATGTTAAATCTTCCGCTACGTATGTAACCCCAAAACCCAACAGTGGTATCAGAGCCGCGTTTAATCATGATTAGGTTAAAATTGGCATGCTAGATATAATTGGATTATATGCTTTAACATGCTATATGATGTAGGTTGATGATTTTATGTGTATTGTTTTGTGAAACAATTATATGCGATATAACATGATTATGATTAATAGTTGATTTATGTAATTGATCTTCTACATGGGTTATTGATCATTTTAATTAGATTAATTAGATTAGTAAGTTCTCAAATTGAAACAAATTGTTTGTTTAAGATTTGATGTTCATATTTAATTCGATTAACATGATTATTTGAATCCTTAAATTTTGAGAATTGAATAATCATGCAATTAATAATTGTTATTTGTTACATGACTAGTACTCTCTAGCCCGTGCCAATGGCACGGGACAGTATGCCAAAAAAGAGAAGTCAGTGAGAAAAGAAGCCCCAAATCATATCTGTATAAAATGTAAATTTTTAGAACAATAACACTTCCTCCGTTCCATAATGGTCTTCCCACTTTTTTTTCCTTATTACGAATGAAATTTGAGCAATAATTTTAAATTTATTTATTAGTCAAATGAAAATCTAAAACTTGTTATTGATAGTATTGTTGATGGTGTATCAATAATAATTTTTAGATTTGCATTTGTATAAATAAATCAACCTAAAATTATTATTTAAAATTCATTTGTAGTAACGAAAAAAAAAATGAGAATCATTTTGGGACGGAGGGATTAGGGGAGAAAAAAACTCACACCAAGCAACTACCACCTTCCTTATCTATCTCTCAATACACTTAGCAAGTGATTATTTACACTAATTTTTCTCAATTCCTAAATGATAGCCTTAACCCATAGCAATTTAACATGCACCACCTCACATTAAAACACATGCATTTGTGTTTTCCTCACTAAACAACTATGAAGTAAACGCTGGCACCTCCAAATCACCTGCTCTCTGCAATGGTGTAGTAAGCATCTCTTTTATACGTAGAAACTGCCCTATCAATTAACACAATATAGTACGAAGTAAGTCATTTAGTTTAAGGATACTGCACAACTCAAATTTTTTCTTGATGACATATTTCATTAACAATTTAGCAGTACAAAATATGACAGGTCACTAAATCACTAATTTTAATTTTTATTGAAACATAAAGATGAAAAGTGCAAAATCATCCCATATAACTGTAAGAATTGCAAAAAAATGAAAGCATTCAACATTAACACCACCCTTTGTTTACTCATTTTCAATTGGGTAGCATCATTTTTCTTCAATTGATCAGATTGTGTCAAAATGAAGGAGAATGTTATGCCAAAAGTTTCCTTGAATTGGTGGAGGGTGATGCTTAAAATAAGTGGAGAAAAGCATTTGTTGGGGACAAATATACACATATATATACATTGTTGTTAGCAATTAGCAACTGGAACTTTAGCAAAACTTTCGGTCAGAGCTCAGTAAGTGAATGGTTAAGTAAATGAGTTGAGCCTAAACAAAATATAGGTTCAACGAAATAAACGAATGAGAATATCTCTTCTCGTGATCCCTTCAGTTTCTAAAATCAGGAAACCTTGAACGCTTTACTTCAAACTAATCAAATATGTAGGATTAGACATTTGTATATGCAATTGTTTCCATGTAATTTCGTTTTTTTAAATAAGGAATCAAACATGGATAGAAGCCGGAAAAAGAACAAAGAGGTTTTTTAGAAAGATATAAAAATGGAAAACACAAAATTCCCACCCCCACATCCCACAAAAATAAATAAATAAATTAAACTGATGAAACTAACAAACATCAAGATTAACAATTGAAAAGAACAGAGAGGTGTTTTACAAAAAAAAAAACTTGTGTAGGTATGAATACACATAAAAAGAGAAGGTGGAGATGCACCTGAATGAGTTTCATTTTGAAAGATATCATTAATCTTCTTCTCCTACTCATACTCCGCCGCATGTGTATGTTGAAGAAGATTCCTAGATATACTCTTGAGTGGCAATCGAGGGTTCCTGTGAAAAGAGAGAATCGAGGGTTATGCCAGCCGTAGAATCGACACACATTATAAATTCAAATATTTAACTTCAAAACGTACTGCATACTACACAATTCATGTGAGATGTAAGAAAAATAAAAGCACAACATGTAGCAAGGATAGAACAAAGAAAAAGTTTTTTGAGCAGCAGTTCTAAAATATTTAACTTCAAAACGTACTACATACTACATAATTCTTTTTTAAAATGTTCATTGAGACGAAGGAAGAAATGTTCAATTATTTTTACATAGAAAGAAATTCTATTTCTTTTAAAAAAAAATTCCTTCATTTGTACTTTCGTCCCAAAATTAATACTACTTTCTATATAAAAAAAATGAACATTGCTTCCTTCGTCTCAATGAACATTTTAAAAAATAATTATTTTTTGGGATGAAGGAAGTAATGTTCAATTTTTGGGACAAAAAATGTAGTATTATTTTTGGTTATACATTTTGAGTCGAAAGTAATATTCATTTTTGATATGAAGGAAATAATTTTTTTATAGTAGTACATGGGATAGCACACACACACTTATTGATCCTAGACTCACATGATTATGAATCATACGAGATATGCGAATCTTGTTTATTGGGAAAAATGACCAAACCACCCTACACTAAGAGTAGTGGAAGGGCTAGTGACTTATTGGCCCTAGTACATACTGATGTATGTGGACCATTAAGTAGCATTGCTAGGGGAGGATTTCGGTATTTCATTACATTCACTGATGACTTATCTAGATATGACTATGTTTATCTGATGAAGTCCTAAAGTGAATCGTTTGAGATATTTAGAATATTTCAAAATGAAGTACAAAATCAACTTGGCAAAACTATTAAAGTACTTCGATCCGATCGAGGTGGTGAATATTTAAGCCAAGAGTTTGACAATCATCTCAAAAACTGTGGAATAGTTTCAGAGTTGACTCCACCCGGAACACCACAATGGAATGGTGTATCTGAGAGGAGGAATAGAACCTTGTTGGACATGGTTCGTTCGATGATGAGTCAAGTTGACCTTCCTATTTCCTTTTGGGGACATGCATTAGAGACTGCTGCGTTCACACTGAACAGAGTCCCTACTAAATCGGCTCCTAAGACCCCACATGAGATGTGGCATGGAAGAAAACCAAATTTGTATTTCATGAAGATTTGGGGTAGCGAAGCTTTTGTGAAGAGACTTGTCTCCGATAAGTTAGCACCAAAATCTGACAGTTATTTTCGATGTTTATCATAAGGAAACTAAAGGATATTATTTTTACAACCGCAATGAGAACAAAGCGTTTGTTGCTCAATATGGTACTTTTCTTGAGAAACAGTTTCTCAATAAAGGATCTAGTGGGAGTAAAATTAATCTTGAAGAAGTTCAAGAGCCGAAGATAACATGGAACCAAGAGTAGAGACAGAACCAAATTCACAAGGAGTTGTGGAACCGGTTCAACCATCATAGATCGGATAGGTTACGATCCGAACCCGAGAGATATGGATTTCTCGTATCGGAAAGTAATGAAGTGGAAGTAATTGAGAATGACGAACCTAATTCCTATCAAGAGGCGATGTCTACTCCTGATTCGGATAAATGGCTAGGAGCCATGGATTCCGAATTACAATCCATGCATTATAATCAAGTTTGGAACTTGATTGATCCACCTGAAGGTGTAAAAACCATAGGGTGCAAGTGGGTCTTCAAGAAGAAGACCGACATGGATGGGAAGGTGTATACTTACAAGGCTAGGCTTGTAGCAAAGGGATATAGGCAAATTCATGGTATTGACTATGATGAAACCTTTTCGTCAGTTGCAATGCTTAAGTCTGTTAGAATTTTAATTGCCATAGCCGCATATTACGACTATGAGATATATCAAATGGATGTCAAAACAGCTTTCCTATATAGGAAGCTACTTGAGGATGTGTATATGACACAGTCTGAAGGGTTTGTCGATCCGAAAAATTCTAACAAAGTATGCAAGTTGTAGAGATACATATATGGGTTGAAGCAAGCTTCTAGGAGTTGGAATCTTCGTTTTGATGAATCGATCAAAGAGTTTGGCTTCATCAAGAACGAAAATGAACCTGTGTATACATGAAGTTCAGTGGGAACATAGTACTATTTCTAATATTGTATGTCAATGATATCTTACTTATTGGAAACGACATTCCTGCACTTCAGACTGTCAAGTCTTGGTTAGGGAAGTGTTTTCTCATTGAAAGATATGGGTGAAGCCGCCTACATCCTTGACATCAAGATCTATAGAGATAGATCTAAAAGGATGATTGGTTTGAGTCAAAGCACTTACATTGACAAAGTTCTTAGAAGATTCAAGATGAAAAATTCTACGAGAGGAAACTTGCCAATGGGTCATGGTATTACTCTTAGCAAGACTCATTCCTAAGACAACTGGTGAGCGAAAGAGAATGAATGAGATTCCATACGCTTCGGCTATTGGATTTATCATGTATGCCATGATTTGTACTAGACCTGATGTCTCGTATGCTCTAAGCATAACGAGTCGATACCAATCTCATATGTTACTAAAATGTTTTAGACGTCAACTTTCTTACTTTACTTAAAAGGTCAAAGACGCAAACTCATTTTGGGATAGATAGACATAGAGGACTGTTTTAGTGGAGTCAATTCACTTTTCTTAATCCATCCGTTGGGTCAAAGAGGTTTAGCTCAGGAATGGAGGGGGTAAAAATTCAAAAGTTTGATTTACCTACCTCTCCACTCTTTCTTAATCGCTCTTTCTGTTACAATCTATATCATTCAAAAACTTCCTAATTCTAGAATTTTACAGAGATAGAAGGAATCTATTTTCACTCTAACGGCCTTTTGGAGTTCATTATCCACAACCATTTTTCCTAATATCTCTACAAACTCTACCTTTTAACTCCCTTAGAGCCTCTGTCGACAATATCTTTAAGCATTCTACTCCATAATTCCTAGTACTTCACATCTAGATCTTTTTACCATTTTTAACCTCAAAATGTATCCCCTTTTCCTAGATTTTCTGGACTCTTTTTTAAGCTTAAGATATGTAAATATCATGCAAGCACCTTATTCATGTGTTACAATGTTGAACTATCTACTACAATTACCTTACCATCTTTATGAGTTAGATGATCTGTTTCTCTAATCATGTAAATGTCTAGTTGACTCCTAAGTCTCCGATTTAGTAGAGTTTATTTCTCAATATAAGGCTTCTTTCCTGTTTTAAGAGCATGTATTTGCTATTAGCTTATTATTACTAGATTATGCCGAAAATAAGATCAACTCTCTACCATTATTCATTTATCAAAATCCACATCCTCCATGCACTAACGACCATTAGTAGCCCCAACCATAGTTGTTAAAGGCGAATGGCGAGGCGGTTGAAAGGCAGGCGAGCAAGGCGGTAAAATAGAACAAAAGGAGTAGTAAAATAATATATATGTAAAATATATTAAACAAAGCTTAAACATGTTAAGAACAAGAATTTTGCATTAAATAAAGGTCACAATTTCATATGTAATAGCAACTCAACACAACTAAAACACCCAAAAGTGATAGTTCTAAGACAAAAAACACATTTTATGTTCAAATCAGTAAATGAGTAGTCGTTTAAAAGCGTGAAATAGGTGATTTCAAATATATAATTTCAAATGTATAATTCCATACCTAGTGATGAACATAAGATATATTTAAAACTTCGAATGACAGAGGAGACCCAAAGTAAAACGAATAAACAAATTAAATTAGTAAACATATAAAAATTTGCAAACCTCCATTTAAAATTTTGAATAAAGCAAGCTATTTGTAGTGTTTTTGTCCTTCTCCTTTGTCGTTGTTCTAATTTGTTATTTATGACACTTATTTTCTTTTGATCGCTCGAGAGAAATTATGGATATTTTTCTTTCTCATGTACACCACAAACTATCTTTACTCCATATTATCCCAAAACAATGCATTGGATAAGTTAAATTATTGAAACTAAAATTACAAAATGAACTAGTTTAACACTAGCACATACGCATATTATGCCTTTTAACAAAGGCGGACTCCTCACGCCTCTCACTATAACCAAGAAACGCCTCGCCTGGCCTAAAAGGTGCACAACATCCCGCCATAAAACCAAAAGGCGGTCGAGCCCTAAAGGCGCTAAAACGGCGAGCGGGCGAGAGAAGCGCTAGCCTATCGCAACTATGGTTACACAGATGCAAGCTTCCAAACTGGCAAAGATGATTTTAGATCACAATCGGGGTTTGTGTTTATGCTTAACGGAGGTGCGATTTGTTGGAAGAGTTCCAAGCAATGTATCATAGCCGATTCTACAACGGAGGCCGAATATATAGCGGCATCCGATGCAACTAACGAGGCAGTTTGGATCAAGAAGTTCATTAGTGACTTAGAAGTCGTTTCAAGTATCACTAATCCGGTGAAACTTTATTGTGACAACAATGGTGCTATTGTGCAAGCAAAGGAAGAACAAGGAGGAGATCAAAGTTTTCTTGACGATTCAAATCTAAATTACGATTCGTGTAACGATAGACAAATTTGCAACAAAGGTTAGTAAATCTATATTCATAGTTTTAATCCGTTCATGTTAGACGGATTCATGGCTAGGATTTTGTGTTTATGTTAAATCTTCCGCTGCGTATGTAACCCCAAAATTCAGCAGTATTGACATTCAAAATGATTCCACATTTTGATGGAGTGAGTATACAAATGGACATAAATCAAATGAAAATAATACAAATTAACCCAAAAAAGGAAAAGAACAAATATTGCTAATAGGTACTTTAAATAATCAAGATAGTGATAATACAAACAAACCCAAAAAAAAAAAAAGAACAAACTAGATAGCAGCAACATAGTCATTCCACATGCCCCTATCTATATTATCCCTCTTAGTCGTTCATTCTATAAATTCTTCCCTCTCTTATCGTTATGTTAATTGGGCTGTTACACCTTGATTTCTTGACCCCACTTCGCAACTTGGGTCATTGATAATGACATTACTAGGATCAACTCCCATAATAAAGTTGTGGATAACGTAACAAGCCAAACACGATATCTACTTGTACTTTATAAGACCAATGTGGTTTAGAATCTAGCACACGAATATTAGAAAGAGTGACGGATATTAAAAAGTTCTTTCTCATTTTCTGGTGAGTTATAATTATTGAACTCTTTCAAATGATACCGAACACCTCGGTACGGAGAAATTATCTCATTTTGAATACCATAACATGCATCACCAATATGATAGTTCCCTATAAAAATAAAATATATATTTATTTATAAGATGGTGATCTTTCTGTGTAAAAACTACGAGACAAGGTAAATATGGTGATTAATCGTGGTACCTTCAGGAATTACCAATCCCCCCGGACCTTTTCAATACATTACTTATAATGCGAGATTCATGTGCACTTCCCACCCAGCTTGGAAATATGTGAACTTCAAATCAAATGTAATGCTAGCCAAAATATTGTGTAGTTTCGCCTTTTCTACCACGAAATCTTCTAGCTACCTCTTTACTTAATTTTGCATGTATAAGACTTCCATCTATTGCCCTGTACAATCCTATACGTGACATGTTTGTGCTCAAAATTATTTTTAGCAGCTATAAATATATAATTTTAAAATATATGAATACAAATTTCAAACTAACCTTGAAGTACTGATAAAACCTGTTGTTATATTTAATTTCTGGGGGAGTTGAGTCATGCGGTTGTTTCACTACAAGCTTGAACAACATTAAAATTGCTATTCATACAATTTTAAAGTATTGGTGAATAGTAATAGACCTATAGAATCGTCCACCTATCACTCTAAATCTCACATTATGTCCATTCAAATGTAGGAATATCAACAATTACTCCCTCGTAGATATATTTATGGTTTTCGAAGTAAATTGTTCTACTCAAGGGTCTCACAAAGCTTGGAAAACACAAATGCTTCATACGAATTTGATCTATATAGTGTTGCTCCCCTCTACATAAAATACTATTCATATCTCTCTCGCAATTTCTTGGTTGACTTTAGGCTTCCTTGGTCTAGAAGTTGAAGATTTTCTTCTTTTTAGGACTACTGCAGCTGCAACCATAACCGAAGCATCTGCACTTAATACTGATGTTCGGATATCCTTACTTACCATCTACATTAATAAAGAAGTTATGAATAACCAATAAATTAAAGCATGTACTAAAAACAAACAAAAAACCTAATTATATTTTGGTTTGACCTTGACCAAGACAATGTAAGAAATATTAATAAAAAAAGTTACTAATATGTTTGACCGTTAACAACTGTAGTGGAGCATGCACCAGGAAGACTATAACAAAAACAACAATTGCTTCAAGAAAGCTTGAGTATGCTATAAACAGGGAGATAGCTAAAGCACCTAGGACAAAAATGAATGTACAACTAAACAGGTGCACAGAAAAAAAAAATACACACCAAATAAAAATTGATGAAATAATGGAAATCTCAAAGCTATGAAAAAAACATACAAGTAGAGACAAAAGAAAACACTCCAAAAAAACCCAAATCATCTTCTTCTATGAAAAAACACTTGCCCAGTAATCCATACAAGTTGATGAACTTCTCAAAGTCACAACTATATCAACCCTCATATAACCCTTAAACAACCCAACTTTCATGGATTAGCATATCTACAAACTTATCTCTTGGTTCTTTTATCATCAAGGACCACTATACCTTGCCACTTCAGAAAATGGGAGAGAGCCCTAATTAAGATCTTATCTTATATTAGTGTCAACTGTCACCTATAACCAAAAAGCATCAGCAAAAGAAAATTTGAAAAATTAAAAAACAAAGTCCACCAACCATTGACTTACAAATATAATATTACTGTGAAGCCCATTTTCACCAAATTAAGCAGAATGCATCCATTTGTTAAAACCACAAACGTCCACCTTATCATACACAAGGCAATAGGGAAAAAAAAATCAAAATTTTGATTTTTGCCTGGTTCCGAATAACTTTTGACATAAACTAACTCAATGAGCAATAAAAACCCGCAAGCTGAATGTGAGTTTGTGGTTCTTTTATGTGTGTGAGGAATGTTCATATGACTCCACAATTTGTAGCACTGTACCACCACAAGCAAGAGCAATTGCAGGCATTGCCGCTGATTAACAAAAAGGAAACAAAAATGAAGTAATCAATTATACTCCTAGATTAGTATCTACATTACTCTAATTTCTCGACAAACAAGAGTGGAAACCCAACAACCAAGAACAAAAAAAGACAATTTTTAGTAGCAGTAATTCTTAGATAATAGTTTATGTTTGTGTTGTAAAGATAAATGTATACACGCCAAATAAAAAATAATGAGATAATTATCAAATTGAACCAACATCCAAAAAATCACAACAACAAGAGTAAAAGAAAATGCAATGGGATCCAAATGAACCCTAATGATCAGATTGAACATGAGACAAGTAGCATCAAAACTGAAAATTATAAAATAGATTGTTACCTACTCTTTGCGAATTGATTGCTCTCAATATAGATCCACAAAACCCCGGAAAATTGCAAGATGAGAGATCAAAACCCCTAAAATAGGAAAAAAATTAGACCTAAATAAACCCTAATGATCCGATTGAAGCTAAATAATATAGATCTGGTCGATTATAATCTCAAACCCTAACAGATTTGAAGAAAATCAACGAAGAAGGGGAAGAGAAAGGAAAAGAAGTGAAGAAAAATGCGTACCTAGGGAGAGACGGGAGAGAACCAGCAGAAAGTTTAATCGTGGAAAATGATTTACCGAGGGCGAACTCAGTAGGTCATTTTACGGAGGAAAACGAGTTATTTTCTGTTGACCCGAAAACATTTTCTATTGACTTTTTTATTTGTAGTTACCAAACACCGGAAAATGAGGAAAATGTTTTCCGTAAAATATTTTTCGTGAAACTAACGGAGCCTATAGTCACAAAAAAAGCTCACAAAAGTTTGGCCACAAACTGATTTGGCATTACTCATCTACTCTTTAATTAAGTATCCAATCAGTCAATGCCAACTCAGTTTGTGATCAAAATTTTGTGAGCTTATTTTGTGCCCTTAGCATTGCTCATCTAGTTGATTCTAATTGTTTGCATGTAGACAGTTATTACCGGCATAATTAAAATAAAAGATCTGAAAACCAGAGATCAGTGAGTGTCTATTACTCGCAGTTTAGACTAACGTGAAGATAAAGTTGTATTTGAGATGCCGTTGTCGATAATAGGTGTGAAACATTTACGACTAGTAGCCTTTCTCAAGTTCATAAATTCACATCTGGTATCATTTTGAATGAAAATGTGTAGTATTTTGAATTATGTCAAACTTGTGCACCTTCTTCAAGTTTATTCGCATTGCCATAAAATTGTTCGTTCTTGTTCCAAATTCTGATGATTTATACTTGCAGGTAAGAAAAGGACCATGCAAATGTGAATATCCTTATTTCTGTGATTCTCAAGGATAGAATGGCTTTTTTCATTCTGAACCAAGTTGCAATGTAGAAACGAAAGGGTTTGTTCTTTGAATCAACAATAATACGATTCTGGTGAGTGGTTTAGTTGATGCTGACCACAACAGTTTCAGATCCGGGAGATTATAGAACATCCATTATCTTACATACATGAACACAGAGAGCATCAAAGGTGGCTGAAGATTTGAGAAGTAGAATAGATCAATGGCTGAAATTGTTGTATTTTTGTACTACCTCGATCCCAAAAAGACTGACCAAAAAATAAAAAATTTGCTTCTTTTTTGTCAAAACACAATTTGTAGTGCTATATGCCTGGCTTTGGTGCTCTTTTGATCTATCCCTAGCTCAAGTGTGATTAAGGTATTTGCCTGTCAAACATAGGGATTATAATACTCCCTCCTCGGACGTCCCGGAATAAATATTGCATTTGGCGAGTCAATGTTTTTATGCTTCCTTAAGTGCCCCATCTCTTCATGAAAGTGTAATATACTTTTACGAAGACACAACTATAATTTCCTTTAAGAAAGAAAGGATGGCCAATCGGGGGACGACCTTGGAGGGGGAGGTCTTCGTTTCAAATCTAACGGTTCTTTTAAATACCGCATCCACAGTTTACTTTGGATGATACTTGTTTTTATATAAATATATAAATAGAAATGATTGGGGGGAATAAGATTTGGTTTGAGAAAATGCTAGAAACATACAAAAATTACTCTAAACTTATAATAAAAGTGTTCTCGGGATTGAGATTCGAACAATATATATTCATCAAGTAATCATGCTTTAAATAAAGGTTTTCATCAAAATAACAAGGATGGTACATTAAGCCTATACTACTTTTCACGATCAAGCAAGTAACATTTGTATCCTTCACTATTTATGCCATATCTCTCGATGACCCATAATTAGTGAGAATCCATTATTGCTTGTAAAGTCCACGTACTTTCCATTGAAGGAACACCCCTAGGCCATTAAACTACTCTCATGATTAATGTAACCCATTTTACTTCATATGGTTTCGCTAACCGAGATTCACAGCTACGTCCTTCTCTCAATTAACTAGGGTTCATACAAATACGAACGTCTTTATATTTGTAGGTATTTAAGAATGATATGAATATTTTTTTTTTAAAAATGAAAATGTCATAAATCAAAGATGATACGCTAAGTTGTGCTAACTACTCGTGGGTGAAGGCCTAGCACATGTATTTTAAGACTAACACGGCCTATCTCTCAAGGCTCCGTTAATGGTATTCCCGCCTGTCACGAGCGGGCAACCCGATTTACCGCTCGAGGGTTCCGTATAAGTCAAAATCCACTAAGTTCAGGTTATTCTCACGTATTCTCCACTAAAGGATCATCCCTAGGTCATTAAACTACACTTATGATTAATGAAGCCTAGTTCAATTCATAAAATTTCGCTAACCAAGATTCTTCTATTAGTTAACTAAGAATATACAACCAAGGACGTCTCCCTATTGCAAGCATTAAGAATGATATGAAGAGAATTGATTTGACATGGAGAAGAAGCATAAATTATAAAGATGAGAACATAATAGCCGAGTTTCCTATTCCAAGAAATGGAGGATTACTCACTAGCCATTGAAATTATCATGAAAAAAAAATAAGAAATAAGTATGGAAATATAAATAAGGAAAGAGATACTTATTCTTATAAAAGAGAGATAACGGCTGGAGATAAATCTTCCATATTGTATTGCATTCACAATCTTTAAAGGTGTACAAGAACTCTTGAAAATATTTGATGAATCTTTGAAGAATTGTAAATAAATATGTTGCTAGAGTGTTTTTGCTAATGATTCTAGATATATTCTGATCCGTCTTGGATGTTTTTGGATCTGTCCGGATGTTTTAAACTGATTACAAAGGGTCATTAAATAGACATAAGCTTCAAAGGTTGGGATTCTTCAAAGAGTTTTCTCCAAAAGGTGCCTTTTCAGCCTGATAACAGTAAATGCACGGCCGTGCATTGTAACTTGCACGGCCGTGCAAGCCTTGGCGCCAAATTCCATTTTGAACTGGCCAGACTGCACGGGCGCTCCAGAAATTGCTGCACGGCCGCTCTGGCCTGATTTGCTTGGCCGCTCCAGGATTGAAGACTCGGCCGTTCCATTGATTTGGGCTATTTTGGCTTGACAGGAGGAGTTGCACGCCCGCTCCACTTTATAGAGCACGGCTGCTCTAGCTGGGTTTTGGCCCGGATGATCATTTTGAAGTTGTCCCTTCCTTAGCTTTGGTCCCTTAGATTTTGCAAGCTTCATTTGTTCCAAGAATTGACATAAAAACCTGTATAAATGCTAAAACATACCAAAAAGCATAAAATCGAAGATATAAAACAAAATAAGCTAAATTATACTAACTTAAGACTAAATGGGAATAAAAACTAAGTAAATAATAAAGGTATAATGCTATAAATAACTATAAAATAGTCACTTATCAAAACTCCCCCACACTAAATCCTTGCTTGTCCTCAAACAAGTTTAAGATAAAAAGATGGAGAGGGAGGAAAAATGAAAATGATAAAAATATAAACTTGGATCCCTTAGAAAATATATAAATGTTACAAGCCTTATTGCCAGGAAGATTTTGTCTTTATCTACCTATTCATATCTTTATAATTTTAAAGATTTTTAGAAAGAGATATTTAGGAGGATGTTTAGAGAGTAAAATCAAGACAATAAATCATTATAGCATAAATAGAATTTTGACTAAGCAAAGCATAATGTAGAGAAGACTGAATCTTTGGATCATAAGCTTGGTATAAGGAAATTTTTCACTCTTTAGAGTTTTTTGTGAGAAAGGGTTTATTGCTTGAAATGTACAATTAAGAAGAATGATCTTATATTCATAAATTAGAAGTATTCATGGGAATCGAAATGCACTTTTTGAATCATAAAGATAAAAATGGAGGATGATAGTGGAAAATTTTATCAAAGCTCACAATTTATCTTATTTAAACGTGTTAAAGTTTGCAAAAGACTTAAGTGATTTTGAACTTTTCAAGTAGGATACATTGTGGCTGCGAACCCCATGTTCCTAATACTTAGTTCAAAAACACTTAATAATATTTCCAATTGGCAGGAGTGCATCGTCGCAGCGAACACCGTGCCCCGAGTTACTAAGGAAATAATAGATGCTTTTTGCACTTTTTTTTTTTTACCAAAATTAGTGACATTGTCACTTTTGAGCATTGAGATTAAATTTTTATTGCCTTGATTTAATTAGTGGAAATGGAAGGATGGATTTTTATGAAGGGTTATGATTCAAAAGATGCAAAATAATATAAATATTTCTAAGGAGGGAATAAAAATCAAAAAATTTTAAAGTGTACAATTTGAAG